>JAGKTI010029243.1:0-11956 GCA_018397915.1 Birgus latro | reverse complement strand
GAGAGAGAGAGAGAGAGAGAGAGAGAGAGAGAGAGAGAGAGAGAGAGAGAGAATTTTCATTTATCATAATCTCACCGAGATTCGCGAGAAACAGAAACAGAAAGGCTAAAAACACATTCTATTAACGTATTTAAAGTTTTCACCGCTTCCACTTATCATAATCTCACCGAGATTCGCGAGAAACAGAAACAGAAAGGCTAAAAACACATTCTATTAACGTATTTAAAGTTTTCACCGCTTCCACTTTCCCCTCTGAGGTGCCACGTTGTTTTCAAAATGACCCTCTCCTCCCTCTCTTTCTCAAACTTTCCAGACACCAGTAAACTTTCATCTCCCTCCCTTCCGATAGCTCTCCTCGCTCCTTTTCCCTCCTTCTAATGGTAACACCCCTCCTGTACTCTCTCTCTCCTGTTTAGAATTCATCTCCCCTATCTTGTGAACTTTCATTTCACTCCCCGCTTCATCTTCACCTATTAACCCTCTCAACTTTACATTTCTCTCTCTCTCTCTCTCTCTCTCTCTCTCTCTCTCTCTCTCTCTCTTGCTTAGCATTTACCTCCCTTATCTTATCATGTGAACTTTCATTTCACTCCTCGCTCTTCACCTATTAACCCTCTCAACTTTACATTCCTCTCTCTCTCTCTCTCTCTCACCATTCTTTGTTCTGAAATTACTCCTTCCTTCTTCCATTCTGTTGTCACTCATCTACGTCATCTCTTTGTATCTATTAAACCCTGCACATATTTTACTTGTATATTTAGGTACACTTTCCTCACCTTTCTCTCTCTCTCTTCCACACCCCACCTTAAACCTTCCTTCCCATCACCTTCTCCTTTCCCCTTCCACTAATCCACTTCTAAGAGTTACCAAGCAAACACCAGTTCGTGCGCGCTTAGTTTGAATGTGTGAATGTCTGTCTGTCTGTTTGTCTGTGTGACTGTTTACATCTGTTTGTCTGTCGGGATGGGGGAAAAAAAAGCAGGTGGTCTAGTTGTTAGGTACCTCTGCCGGAGTGTCGGCCCTCCACAGCGCCGATCCTCATTCCCGTCATACTTCCTCTGCCTTCTGATATTCTCTCTCCCATCTCACTTCCTTTCCTTTTCCTTTTCCTAGCTTTTCTGGTCCAATGCCTTCTTCCCTCTTTCCTTCCTACCCTTCTCCTATTCCTCTATCGTTTATTTTCTACTCCTTTATCTCCCTTCTTTCCTCCCTTCCTCTCACCTTTCTCTTTCACTTCATCTTTCCTTGCATTCTTCCTGTCTCTCTCCCCTACCTTCTGGCAAATGGTACTATGAATGCTGAAAGAGGGAGACTACCTCGCCTTCGAACATTCCACACATTCTCTAATTCTATTATCCAACATCCCACATTTATCTGAAATCTTCATCCTTAGAGATTTATTCTGCAAATTTCACCTCAATATCCTCTTGAATTTTACTGATACAGAATTAGGTCGTTATTAGAATTATATAAATCATAAAGAGAACGTAAAGGAAAATCTTCCAAAAAAATTCAACATCCAGTATTAAACATTCATCATTCCTTAACGTACTCCATTAAATAGTTTGTCAATAAACATTAACCTCTCCACAAAACATCACTGAACATCCTCCCGGTCTATGATTCATCAAAAGGTCTTAACCAATTTAATTCCCTCAAGCAAATCCATTCAACATCACATTAAACATCACTCTCTCCACTACACATTACACCCTAAACATCTTCCCCAACCAACATTCATCAGCGGGTCTCCAATAATTCACCTCCCGCGACCTTCTTGCCAATTACCTCTATTTAACTTAACCCAGCTGTAATTAAAACACACACATCCCTTACCCCACCTCCCAACCATTTCCTCCTCCTTCCCATCTCCAGATTTGCCTTCTCTCTTTCCTCTCCTTTCTAATATCTCTACCTTCTTTCATTCTCCTCCTTTCTTTCACTTCTTCCTATTTCTTTCTTCCTCTCCACTACCTTCCCTCACTTCCTTTCATTTCTCTTCTCCCCCTCCCACTTTCACCCATCCCCCTCTTCCTCTACCACCTCTCCATTCTGTCACTCTTTTTCTCCACATCCACCCACTTCCCCTCTTTCTCCCCTCCCCCCCAGTCTCCACTCATCCCCATACTCTTCTTACAACACCACCCAAACCCCTCCACACCCACCCACTTCCCCTCTTTCTCCCCTTCCCCCCTAGTCTCCACTCATCCCCATCCTCTTCTTACACCAGGCGGTAGCTCGATCGGTAGAGAGTTGGCTTGCGGTCCCGTGGGACCCAGGTTCGAATCCTCGCTGGTGCAGGGAACAATTTAAGGATTTGAATTTCGTTAAATCAGGCTTTACTGATCTCTGATCTACCAGAAGACCCGCCGACATGTAAAAATGACCCCGCTAATACCAATACACCAGTCCTGTATGAGACAGCCCTAGCATGTATTCAATATGGACGGTGGGTGTTAAGCGCCGAAGTGGTGACATGTAGATTGTAGGAGGACTACTGGGCCTTGATAGCAGGCTGTGAAGCCTATGCCCAGAGTCGGACACATAAAAAAAAAAAAATCCTCTTCTTACAACACCACCCAAGCCCCTCCCTCTATCCACCACTCTCACCTATCCCCTTCCTTCCTTTACCCAGACTCTTATCCATTCCGTTCTTTCTTCCACCATACTTTTACCATCCCTCTCTTCTACCACCTAATCCCCATCCATTCCTTCTTTATTCCCCCTCTCCAATACCTTGACCTCCACCGCCCCCTCTTCTCTGCATCCTGCCTACCACTCCCCTCGCCCCCCTTACCAGCCCATTCTTTTGACGTACTTCCCTACAAAATACTACGGAGCTAATGAGGTAATTGGTGCTGCTACCTTTGTGACTGTGTGAGTAGGGTGGCTAGGGAGTGCAAGTAGAATGGTAGGTAGCGAAATCACTTACACAGATGCAACGACAACACAGATCTTACGGGCCCAAAAAGTTGGTCAGACCTGTACATTTTATTCACCTACGTGGCCTAGAACACGTCTTCAATCGCCAAAAAATACTGTTCATTGATGTCTGGCTGATAGTGTGATGTGGAAAAATTGGACAAAATCACCACTGTGGCATTATCTCTCACCACTAGGACATACCGTATACAAAAAATATATTGATGGATACTGGCACACAAACTGGTTGACAGACAATGGTGGACAGATAGATTACAAAAGATTCTACCAACATTTATTTATTAATTCCTGCAACACAATTAAATATGGCCTAGGGATGACCTAAGTTAGGATGTATAAGCATTCTTCATTAATCCCCTTCGGCCTGACGCTATCCTAAGCACGTTATTCTTCCTAATAACAGACGATTTTTAATGTATTTAAGCCACCTCGTAGTGAAGAGGATAAAATAAAAACTTGCTTGAGAACGACCGTGTGTGTGTGTAAAAATCTACGGCCAAAACCTGCTGTATTTTACTATTCTAAATTGTCGTAAGCGCTTCTGTATGAGAGAGAGAGAGAGAGAGAGAGAGAGAGAGTGAGTGAGTGAGTGAGTGAGTGAGTGAGTGAGTGAGTGAGTGAGTGAGTGAGTGAGTGAGTGAGTGAGTGAGTGAGTGAGTGAGTGAGTGAGTGAGTGAGTGAGTAAGTGTGTGTGTGTGTGTACTGAAAATACACACACGTGATGTATTTACCAACGATCCCATTTGTTACTGTAAAACCCTAAACAAGTCTATTGCCTTTCTCACTTTCATTATTCTCTCTCTCTCTCTCTCATATTTTTCACATCCATAGTTCCAACATCAAGAGAGTCTACATAGCAGTTAATTAGTGCCACTTACTAAAATTTTCTCTAATTTTCTTCTACCTCCCCACTACCCATCTCCCCCCATCCATTCTCATCTCCCTTTATCAGTATCACTATAATCCCCCATCCCATCCTCTCCACAACCCTCTATCCCCTACTCACTCTCCCATTAAGGACCATACTCTCCACAGTTTTCTCCATTCTATCTCATCTCCCCAACTATCATGCCAATTTTCCATCCAACTCTCCCCACTCCCCTTCCTTCTCCACTCCCATAACCGGTATTACTCTTCCTCCTCCCCTTCTCCACACTATCTTATCCCTATCTCCTTCCCCTCCCCCAAATACTTTCCCTACTCTCTCCTCCCCTACTCTCCATGTCAGTATCAGTCTAATTTCCTCTCATCTCTCGTCTCCTCCCTTTGCCTACTCTTCCCCTCCCCTACAATCTCCTACTCTTCCTCTCCCCTACCTTCCTCCATTCTTCCCCTCCCTCCTCCTGCAGCCAGTCCCTCTCATAGCCCCCCATCCTCTACCCCTCTCCCAACCCCTACCCCCTCCTATTTCCTCCTTCCTACTCCCCTTCACTGGGATTATCATATTCATGGGTTGAGTTGGCCCTCTTGACTGCGAGACGAGAATCCCCCCCCCTCCCCTCCACTCTCTCTCTCGTATTCTTTCTCTTTCGAATTCAACATTCTCAGTGGCACAAAATTGCATTATTTTGTGGGGTGGGGGGGGGGGGGGGGTTCAGTTTACAAATAGAGGCCTTAAGGGAATTTCTCCATTCACCCGTTTCTAGGCGGGATAAGATCTTGTGACTCATACTTATAATTCTTGGGGCGCGCGCGCACACACACACACACGCACACACACACACACACACACACACACACACACACACACACACACACACTTTGGCCTGACCTTGTGTGTCCCAACCTCAGGCACCTTGGGAACAATATCGATCTCTTCTGGGGGACAATTTCAGGCCTACTGCAAAGGAGGAGAGGGGGACACTGTTAACAAAATAGGGAGATTGTAGACGAACTAAGACATCATCTGAAACCTAGGGGAGGCTGTAGCACAGTGGTTAGAGGGGAACTCTGCTGTTTGAAAGTACGTGATTTCGCTTTCCGGTTTGGAAGTAGTCTGATGATTTGACTAACGTCAAAACACTCCAAGCTGTTGTTCCGCATGACCCACCTATAGAAAAATGAGTCCAATAACATCAGTGTGACAGTCCGGAACGACACAGCCCAAGCATGTAATCAATATGGACTGGAAGTGTTAGTGCCAAAGTGGTCCGGCAAGTAAGACTGCTGGTCCACAGGTAATGGGCTGTCTAGTCTATGCCTAGAGTCGAACACATTAAAAAAAATACAAATTACAATTAGTCCTCAACGACGCCCACACACACATACCAACATCCAACATGCACAGCTAAAATATGCACTAACATCCACATCACTAAATAAAGGGACAACCAAGCACCGACTGCAGTGATACTCTACACATGTACAACAAAAAGGAAACTATAACTGTCGTAAGTGCTAACCTAATACGGGGTGTTATTACCGTGGATTTATAGTTCAGTGATATGTTTACTATTAGTACTCTCTAAAAATCTTTCCATAGGTTTCAATTCCTCTTAATACATACGGTATATTACCACTACTGCCACCCAGCATTACTATTATCACCACCACAAATCCCATCACTACCATAATTACCACCACCACCACCACCACCACACACTGCCACCACCCCCAACATTACTAACACCACAGCACTCGACCTCTATGATCACCACCATTACTACCATAAAACTCATTGCCGCCACCGCCACCATCACCACAGCATTGCAAATACCACCAACACTAAAACCACCACCTCAACAACCACTATCACCACAAACTACTACACCACCCAACGGTCCATACAGCACGTTTCATATTCCCTTATTTACTCCCTCTCTCAAAAAAGCAGTAAACCCTGTTAACAACTGAAACCGAAAGATGAAAAATTGATGAGATGATTTTTGGCAAAGGGACAGATACAAAATAATGAGAGAGAGAGATTGATTGATTGATTGATTGATTGATTGATTGATTGATTGATTGATTGATTGATTTTATTGCCACTTACATATCTTACATAAAGCACATACATACACATATAAAGATAATGGCTTAGTCTGCCGAGTCATAGATGACTCCCTAGCAGACATAATGAAAATTTATAACATATCCAGCCTAACGGTACAGTATGGCAAATACAAATTCACAAAAAAGAAGATAAGTTTCTACACACAGAAACACACACAGTGTCACACACACATATACACACACACTTACTTAAGAAAGCATGCACAGATACATACACACATACATAATAAAAGTACATATACATATCAATATAAGCAAAATCATACATACATCGTATGAGCATATATATGCCCACCTACATACATACAACAGCATGGCATACGCCCATATACGTTCATATTTACATGTAGCTATACACACACACACACACACACACACACACACATGCGTACGAGCACATATACAAAAATATACACTTCCATATACATATGCACACATACACCTACATACAAGCATATATTTTACATATCAATATCAGCAATTCACATATACAAACATATAAACATTCATATGCATGATTATGTATCTCCCCATATCCACACATAATTTTTTTATATTTTGTACATTTATTTATGCTCCTGACAAGTAAATTGAGTACTGTGTTATTGGAATGAAAACAAAAAGGATTTAACTTGTTTCTTGAAAGTACTTAACTGAGCTATTGTCTTGATATGATCTGGCAGTGAGTTCCACAGGCTGGGCCCGGCACATAGTATACTATTTTGGAACAAAGTAGTCCGGGCTAGAGGACATAACAAATTAGCTGAGAGTCCCCGTGTGTTGTATGCATAGTCCCTGTGCATGAAAATATTGTCGTACTGTTGTTGAATGTTAAGATATTTAAACATAGTTAAGAGTAAGAAATATTTATGAACAGAGTTAAATTTCAATAAATGCATATCATGAAAGTAATTATCTGTGTGGTCAAATTTTCCTGCAAACCATATTGTTCTGATAATTCTTTTTTGTATAAGAAATACATCATTTAAAAGTGTGGGCCAAGTGCAGCCCCATACAGACACACAATATATGAAATGTGAGTAACACAGGGTGTAGTATACGGATATCAATGCTTCCTTTGTCATTAAATTTCTAACTCTGTACAGAAGTCCACATGTTTTAGATAATTTCATACAAACATTATTTATGTGAGGTCTCCAGTTAAGATGTTCATCAACAATTACCCCTAAAAATTTTAATTGCTTCACCTGCTGTACGTCTTCATTATCTAATTTTATTGTTGGAAAATCACGATGGTAGGAACGGTTTTGGAAAAATATCAAATTAGTTTTCTGAATACTTAGTTTTAGTTTATTACACTTAATCCACTCTTTCACACACTCTAAATCCTCTTGTATTGTTTGATGAAACTGTTGTGTGTTTTCCTCTGCATAAAGAAGACTAGTATTGTCAGCAAAAATGACAAAACTACACCTGGTACTAGCGTTAATGATGTCATTAATATAAATTAAAAAAAGAATTGGACCCAAAACAGATCCTTGCGGTACCCCCTGTTTTATATCTCCAAAGGAAGAATACTCATTATTACAATAGACAGCCTGTACTCTACTTGTGAAATAATCAGAAAATAACAAGTGGTATTCCCCTTATCCCCACATTGCTTAGTTTGTCAATCATTATTCTACGGTTAAGAGAATCAAACGCCCTAGATAAATCCAAGAAAACCCCGGCTACTTGATACTTTTTGTCAAGATTCTTATAGACTTTACTTACAAATTTCAATACTGCTGACTCTGTTGATTTGTCCTGTCTAAATCCGTGTTGACACTCTGTGATAATATTATTTTTTTCAAGAAAATTGGTTAATCTAGAAGAGATGGTTTTTTCATATACTTTACTGAAGGCCGGAAGAACTGATACTTGTCTATAATTACCTGCATCCTTTTTGTTCCCTTTCTTATACACAGGAATGACTAGCTATTTTTAGTTGTTTTGGGAAAGAACCTTGTTGAAAAGAAGCTAGATTTATTAAATAAGAAAGGGGTTTTGCAATAACATTTGATGTAAGCTTTAATAATTTTGGGGGAATTTCATCAGTGGGTTTAAATGTGTCTAAGATTTTCTGGATCTCATCAGGTGTTGTTGGAGTAAGATAAAAAGAAACATTTAAAGGAGGAGAAAAATACCTTTTGTGTACATCATTAGGCATCTCATTATCATCTGCAGAGGTGTCACTTAATTGTAAAAAACCTTTGTTGAATGCATCAGAAACACTTAAATTATTGCACTGTATGTCTATAGGTCCTTGATTTTTAGCCAAAGGTGGGGATCCTAGTATGGTATTTATAATTTTCGAAGTTCCCTTTGCATTGCCCTGACTTTCCCTAAGAGCCTCTTTATGGTAATTTATTCTTGCTATTCGAAGTAAATTTGTACGCTTGTTTCTATACGTTTTATACTTTTCTCTGTATGATAGCGGCCATTTAATAGAGAGTCTTTCCAATCGTTTCCTTTCTGTAATGCTTTTTTGGAGAGCTGGGGTAATGTAAGGGCAAATTTTATCTTTATTTCTGGAACAAAAAGTTTTAATTGGAAAAGTTTTCTCAAATATTTCCCGAAATTTAGCCTCAAATAACTCAAATCCTTTATTAGCACAACTACAAGTATATATATCATTCCAGTTGGTTTCACTGATTAGCTCCACAAACTTCTGGACACTTGTATTGGGAAAAGCTCTCTTGCGAACAACATATTTGTCAAAATTTCTTTCTCTATGGTTAGTAAACGTTGATACTATCGGGAAATGGTCTGAAATGTCAGTACAGAAAATCATGTTTCTTATATTACGATCTATTTCTGTCGACCAGATGTTATCAGTAAGTGTAGTACTGTTACAAGTGGCACGAGTAGGTTTAGTTATGAGTGGAAAACAGGAGTAAGAATGCATCATTCTAATAAAATTACTTACAACAGGTTTAGCATTTTGCCTCAACAGATCAATATTCCAGTCCCCAAGGAAAAACATTCCTTTATAGCCTTTATATGAAATATATTTAAGAATATTATTAAATTTTGCCAGAAAATTCAGCACATTACCTTTAGGTGAACGATATATTGATGCGCAGATGTAAAGATCTTTCGACAATTTTAATTCCACTGCGACACATTCAATGTCTCTTTCCATGTAACACAAGTCAGGCAACAGTGAAGAATTATAAACCTTTGATACATACAATGCAACTCCCCCTCCCTCTGTGTTCCTACACTGAGTATAACAATTAAAGTCAGGAAGCTGAAACAGGGAAATGATATGATTATCTAATCGTGTTTCTTGAAAGGCCATAATATCAAAATAATTTCGCTCATGAAGACATTGATCGAATAATTCCTGGAAATTGGCAGAAAAGCTGCGAATGTTGAAACTAATTAATGTTAGTGTATCATCAGAAAATGGAACATCTTCCATATCAATTAAAAATCTGTATACTGACTGCGGTGGTGAGTAATTTCTAAAGTTTACCATAAAAGAGTCTACGTCACGTTCCCTACAAAATCTGTCATCAAGTTCTAATGGCTCATAAATAAGACTGTCAAGGTAAGGAATTGACTGAATAAAGTTAAAGTCACTATTACTGATAACACTAATAAATTCTGCATCATTAAATGACGAAAAAGGCAATTCATAAATGTCATCCATATTTAACAGAAAAAAACTAAGGAACTAAGTACTGACTGAGTGATCTATTACATTACTTCTTTGGTCGATCCCTTAGTATCATTCCACCACCGCCATGTCTCTGATGTGCTGGCTTCACTCCCTCACTGCCGGATAAACCACCAGCAGACGTAGGTGCGACAACAGCAGCAGCAGCAGCAGCGAAAGTGGCGGCGGTAGTGGTGGCGGTGGCGATGGTAGTGTCACCGGCGGTGGTAGTGACAGAAGCGGGAGTAGCGGCAGTCACAGGCCGCCCACCGTCCTGCACCACGGGTGGCAGGTGCGACGCGCCTCCCACCACTCCAAGCCCGGTGTGTGCCGCGCCACCACCCAACACTCCACCACCTCCTTGTCTCTCTTCTTTCTCTCTTACAATAAGCTTGGTATGACGGAAAAATGCAATTTTTCCATCACTCCTCGCCTGCTTCAGCAAGGGAAGTTGCTCTCTTCTCTTTTCTTGCGATGAAGGGCATAAGTCGTCGTTGACAAAGATCCGTGTTCCTCTAAGCTTCGTAGCGTTCCGCATTACCAGCTCTCGGTCCCCAAATCGCGTGAAGCGAGCAACAATGGGCCGGGGGCGCTGGTCCGTCCTCGGTCCCACCCGATGTGCCCGCTCCAGCGTCAGGTCGGTGAGCTGCATTTTATCGACAAACAGCTTCTTCACTTGCTCCGCAGTCTGCTCCCACGTCTCTTCACCAGGTCTTTCTTCCATCCCAGTAATATGTACGTTATTTCGTCTGCTGTAATCTTCTAAGTAATCACAACGGTCTTTTAGATTACATATGGTCTCAGCACTCATGTTACCTAAATTCTTCAGTTCTTGTATGATCTTCTTATCGTCTGCTTTCTCCTTTTCTAGATTCACAATCTTGCCCTTCAGATCATCTATCTCACACTGGGAGAATTCAAGGCTTCCCTTCAACTCACCATAGACCTGAGTGATTTGATTTCACCATGTACTTGCCTTATCATGATATCCAGTGCTCCTCTATATGCGTGGTCTTGAGTAGCAAGAAGGGCTTTGATTGTATCCAATCCATTGTTCCACGTCGGTGTTAGGTGAGGTTGACAGCTGGAACTAGTTTGTGATGACGTCAGGTCACTTGTATTCTCCCACCGGTTTTACTGATTTAGTGTTTCTGTCGCAGTAGATGGCTCACTCAGCACAGTTTTGTATCCCAATATCACCTTGAACACCTTATAAGTTCCGTGTCACACTAAAATGCTTGCAGGTGTAGTGAAACACTTCAAAAATCAAGGAAATTACGAAGCCAGCTTGTTGTGTACCGTTGGCTGGCAGCGCCACGCCATCTCTTGAGAGAGAGAGAGAGAGAGAGAGAGAGAGAGCACTTTCACCAAACTACGAAATACTGTACGACCAGAATGACAAATTATACTCCCATGAGTTATACAAGTGTCAAATTCACACATTATATCAAATAAAGAAAATACAATGAATTATAGAGAAATAACTCATATCCTCCAATGAGTTTTATTAATCTAACATGCCATAACATATACCATCTATCCATAAATCAATCTATCTACATCTATCTATCAATTTGTCTGTCCATCCATTCAACCATCTATCCATCTATCTATCTATACCCAGACACCTTAATCCCGGAAAGGGAGGCCGCAAACAAATCGTCTCCATGACACTCAGTCCTCCATCATCGGGTTGTCCTCTTCCCAAGTCACGCACACCCTTCCTATATAATCCCAAATGAAATATATCATGAGTGAATTATACCCCCAAGAAATTATACCAATAACACAGTATAACCTCTCAAGAAATATACCAGTGACAAATCAAGAACATAAGATAAACCTTAAAACATAGGTATAGCAGTAATAATCTAAACCTGGGGTATAATGCAGTAGCAAAACCTTACCTTAACGTGAAATATATCCTTCAACTATACAAGAAAAAATGATAAAAGTCATAAATCAAGAATACATGATTATTTCAAATCTTAAACTATAATTATAACACTAAAATTTTATAAATATATGAATTACACTAGTAACAAAACCTTACCTTCACATGGATTACGCCCTATGTCTATACCAAAAAAAAAAAAAACACCACTACAAAAAAATACAAGCAATAAATCAAGAAATTATGATGATCTTATATCTTAAATTGTAATTAAAACACAAATTATATACCGGTATACATGAACCACACCAGTAGCAACGCTTACCTGCAAACCTTTAACTATACCAAAAAACACCACTACTGTATACCAAAAACCACCGGCAATTAATCAAGAAAATAAGATCATCTATCTAATATCCTTTAACTATACCAAGAAAAAAAAA
>JAGKTI010029242.1:0-12711 GCA_018397915.1 Birgus latro | reverse complement strand
TTTCTTACTATGATCTTCCTTTTTACTACACTGCTGGCACTCCGGATCACAAGGTTGATGATTCAGGCTGTCAGCATTGCCATGTACCTGCCCAGGACGGTGTTGCACCTCATAATTATCCTGCTCTAGCTTCCCGAGCCAGCATGCCAGTTGTCCTTCTGGATTGTTTAGCATTTTCAGCCACTTGAGTGCTGCATGATCTGTCCTGATGATGAAGTAGGACCCATACAAGTGGGATGGAAGAAATCAAGGCTCTTCATCATTGCCAGGAGCTTCTTACAGGTCACACAGTAGTTCCGCTCCTGTGGGCTAAGCTTCTTGCTGTAATACGCCACCAAATACTCCTTGTCATCCTTCTTCTGCAACAGGACTCCACCATTTCCATGGTCAGTAGTGTCACAGTCCAAGACAAATGGCTGATTCTGGTCTCGGTATGGCAATACTGGAGAGCTTGCTAATGCATGCTTGAGTTCGTCAAAGGCTTTCTGAGTGTCTGCTGTCCATGCAAACTTCTGCTTTTTCCCCAACAGCTTGTGAAGAAGTGCAGCTATCGTTGCAAAGTCCTTGACAAAATGCCTATAGTATGTGCACAAGCCCAGAAAACTCCATAGCTCTCCCACACAAGTTGGAACCGGTCAGTTTTCCATAGCTGCCACCTTCTCTGGGTCAGTACGGATGCCGCTCTCGCCTACAATGTGTCCCAGGTACTTTACTTCCTTCTAAAACAAGTAGCATTTCTTGGGGTTCAGCTTGAGGTGCGCTGCTCGGATCCTGTTCAACATCTCCGACAGCCTCTCCAGTTCCTGGTCGAAAGCCCATTCAAATACAATTACATCGTCCAAATAGATGAAAGCTGTCTGCCATTGCAGGCCTTCAAGTGTGCGGTCCATGAGGCACTCAAAAATAGCTGGGGCATTGCATAGGTCAAATGGTACCACTTTAAACTGCCATAAACCCTGCCCATATGAAAAGACTGTTTTCTCCTTGTCTTTCTCTGCAACCTTGACATGATGATATCCTGCTTTCAAATCTAGAGTGAAGAACCACTTGGCACCAGACAGAGCATCCAGTGTGTCATCAATCCTTGGCAAGGGGTATGCATCGTTCACTGTCACCTCATTCAGGGCTCAATAATCTATACAGCACCTTACTGAGCCATTCTTTTTCCTTATCGGAACCACTGGTGACGCCCAAGGACTGCTGGACTTTTCTATTACCCCTTGACTTAGAGATTCTCCATCACCTTCTCCATTTCTTGCCGTTGGGTTGGTGCCATCCTCTGCACCGGCTGTTTAATCGGGCAGTGATCCCCAGAGTCTATACAATGCTCCACCAGATCAGTGCATCCCAGGTCTAGGTCTCTGGTGGAGAACACATCAGCAAACTTTGTCAGCAACTGCCTCAACTTCAGTACTTATGAGCCATCCAGGCATTGGCAATTTCTTGAAAATAGGTCTTGTAGGTGGTCTGGCATGTACCTGTCTTCCTTGATTACGCTCCTTTAACAGGCCTTCCTTTATTGCAACTCAGGGTCCACAGCCTGGCACAGTCCCACAATTTCTCCCTCATTGATCTTCTGTGGCTCACGGGAGAAACTGGCCACCACAACCGGCACTTCATCTGCACCTGTTTCCAACAGTGTTCTCCCCACCATCACTCCGCCCTTCGTCTTTCACCATACATCAGGCTCCATCACCCCTAGACAGCTGTCAAAAGAGCCACTCACCTCACACTGGAGCAACAGTTCTGATTCTGGGGGTATCTCTGTAGTGCAGAGCGCCCTCACCTCGCCATCAGAACTGGCAAGTTTCACTTGCGTGAAGGGAACTGACCTTCCTCGAACCTTCAGCTTCATGGAGCAGAGGTCCAGCTCACACCCCATGGACATCAGATAGTCCAGACCCAGAAGACAAGGATCCTCCATGTCAGCCACATAGACTGGAAGAGTAGCGTCTTGCCCAGCCACTTCGATCTGGACATCCAGGGGTCCTCTCAGTTCTGTGTGGTGCCTAGTTACGCCACACAGTTGTTCTGATGACTCATGCAGATACTGACGATGTAACACATCAGGCCTCACAAAAATCTGCTGTGAGGCTGAATCAATCACCAGGGAACACTTCTTCCCATCTATCTTTCCGTCTATTTGCACATTGTTGATTGCTGTTCTCTTGCATTTTCTCAGTGGTGGGGCAACTAGGGAAAAGCCGGCTGGTGGTTGCCTCAACCCGAGGCGTCCCAACGACGTATGGGTATGTTACAACATTTTGTCACAGTGACACCTGATGACGTATCAATACATTATGCAATTGCAAGGTCTGTCAATTGCACATTTTTCAAGCTTCACGGGTGATTTTTGGTAGGTATATGTGAGAGACCTTCCTCTACCTGCTGTCAGGTGGGGTTACTGCCTGGCCCCACCTGACTCCCCCTCCCCCCCACACGCCATTTTCTCGGCAATTCACCTGTTAGCAGTGACCTGGCCAGTAAAGACATGTCGCACCACGGTCTCTCAAATGACGAAATTCACGGTGAAAGTGATTCCTGAGGTGAAGGACAAAGGAAGAAACAAGCTAGAGAAAGAAACAAACAGAAGTGATGAGGTGGTATATGTTGTGTTTAGTGAGTGAACAACTCTTATATCACCTATATTATTGTGTGAAAACCAATATACTCTTGTACTACATAGAAATTCGTACAAAATAAATATATAAATTAATACGTAATTTAAAGTAGCTTGAATTAGCTACTCCTCCCATAGTTCGTTTTCTTTGAAGCAATGTACTCTAATAGAGCATGAAAAGGTAGGGATGACTGTCACCTGTAGCAACATTTATAAGCTCAGGAGGGCGATTTCTCTATGAATTTTCGATGTTTCTCACCAAAAGCGGAGGTTTGAGCCAAAGATTTTTATTTTCCAAAATTGGTCAGGATGGGGGGAGGGGGGTCAGTGGCGGAAAATGGGAAGGGCCGTGACAGTTTAACACCAGCCTCCACTAATTTTCCGCCTCTTTCTGGTCTTCTGCAGCCTTCTTCTAATCATTCTTTTTCTTCGTCAGACTCAGAACTGAAGTGTCCCACCTCACTACATGTCCAACATGTTTTTCTTACAATTGAAGATTTCCTTGCACTGCCCTATTCTTGCTCCTTCTTCCATTTGTGACAATCCACCTTCATGTGTCACGACTGCCTGCAGAACCAGCAGCCACCTCCGGTCTTCTCCTGTTCCCTCTTCCACTTGCAGCAGTCCTCTTTTCTGTGTCCTGGCTTTTCACAGTACCAGCAACTTCCCTCAAACTTTTCCTTTTCACATACCTGCCCCTTTCTTGCCTTGAATCCTGCACTATGAGCTGCGTAAAAGGTTGATGTACTAGACCTCACGTAGGATTCAAATTCTACAGACCTGTCTAGTGCTTCTTGCATGCTTCTTGGTTGTGTCTGCTGCACTTGCACTTCCAATTCTGCACTATCAAGAGCATCAATGAACTTGTCCCTCAGTAGAATAGCCAACAGGTTAGGTGCTGCTCCAGGGTATGCCTTATATGCCATACTCTCCAGGTCATGAGCAAGCTGGCGTAGGGATTCTCCTAGAGCCCGTATGCGGTTCCGGATTGCTCTGTAAACCTCATACTGATACATGGTTCAATATCTGCACTCTAGCACTTCTACTAGGGAGTGATAACTGTTTCTCTTCATCACTGACATCTGGCTCAGAATTTCCATTGCGGCACCCTTAAAAGCATCTACTTGCCCGAGTGCCAGGGGGTTACCTCATCCTCTTGATGCCCACAGTGGGGGTGGAGAGACATTGGTTACAAGATTGTGAGAATGTGAGGTAACTTTTACATGGTCGGGTGTAGTGGTATGCTGCCTGGCTCTCACATGAGAGTATCGGGTTCGATTCCTGTTATAGTGGTAATATATTGGATTACATATTAATAGATTTCTTCCTTATTTCACATGGTCGTGTATTGTGTATAATCCCTATTCCTTCCTGCAACTCCTATAGAATAACTGTACCTTATAACAATTCTTAACCCGAGTACTTATATATCTAGTAGACCCCCATCCTCCATAGTTATAGAGAAGACCTCCTATGTTGCTTGCCTCAGTGTCAGGAGACACCATTCCAATTACCCGGTGGAGTATTCTACACACAATATTATTGAGAACAACCCATATATGTAACCAAGTACAATTAGATCTCTAAAAAATGCTTAGCTAGCTAGTCTTCCCACGCTCAGGCTCCACACATGGAGTCAGTCTGGGGCGAGCGTCTATTCAGAGTGGAAATGTTAAGCTTCTCCTGTAAACAAAACTCCCTTATGATCCATCCAAGACTTTTGGAATTTACCCAGCTATAACAAGAAAGGGTTGTGGTAGTACACCTAGACATGTAGGCAGGATACCACAAGGTCAAAGTTGCAGAGAAGGACAGACAGAAGACAGCCTTTTTATACATGCGGGGTTTATGGCAGTTTAACCCGTCGAGTCCCACCGACGTACGATGCACGTCGCTACTTTTTTCCGCGGACGGACCCACCGACGTGCATCGTACGTCACTCAGTTGCTAGGGCCATTGTGTGAACATTTTTCAACATTCGCGGGTGATTTTTGGTAGGCATATGTGGGAGACCTTCCTCTACTTGCTGTCAAGCGGGGATACTGCCTGGCCTCACCTAACCCCCCCCCCACACTGGGCAATTCACCTGTTAGCAGTAACCTGGCCAGTAAAGGTATGTTGCCCCAGGGTCTCGCCAGTGACGAAATTCATGGTAAAAGTGATTCCTGAGGTTGAGGACAAAGAAGCAAGGAAGCTAGAGGTAGAAATAAACAGAAGTGATGAGGTGGTAATGTCGTAAAGGAAGGTGCCATATACTGGGGTTTTGGGTGAGTGAACAATGCTTTTATCACGTATATTGTTGTATGAAAACCAATATAGACTTGTACTATACATTCGTACCAAATAAATAAATAAATACGTAACTTAAAGTGGCCTGAATTAGTTAACCCTTCCATAGTTCGTTTACTTTAGCCAGGTACCCTGAAAAAGAAGAAAAACGTAAGGCTAAATGACACCACTATCACAATTTTTAACCTCAGGAGGGCGATTTCTCTATGAATTTTCTATGTTTCTCACCAAAAGCGGAGGTTTGGGCCCCCCCAAAAAAAAGGTGAAAATTGGTCGGGATCTGGGGGTAGGCTCGGTAAAAAACTGGTCGGAACTGCACGGGTTAAAGTGGTACCATTTGACCTATGCAATGTCCCAGCTATTTCTGAGCACCTCATGGATGCCATACTTTAAGGCCTGCACTGGCAGACAGCTCTCATCTATTTGGACGATGTAATTGTGTTTGGACGGATTTCAACTAGAAATGGAGAGGCTGTCGGAGGTGCTGAACAGGATCCGTGCAGCGCACCTCAAGCTGAACCCCAAGAAATACTGCCTGTTTCAGAGGGAAGTAAAGTACCTGGGACACATTCTAGGCAAGAGCGGCATCCTTACTGACCCAGAGAAGGTGACAGCTATGGAAAACTGGCCAGTTCCAACTTGTGTGAGAGAGCTACGGAGTTTTCTGGGCTTGTGCACATACTATAGGCATTTTGTCAAGGACTTTGCAACGATAGCTGCACCTCTTCACAAGCTGTTGGGGAAAAGGCAGAAGTTTGCATGGACAGCAGAGACTCAAAAAGCCTTTGACGAACTCAAGCATGCATTAGCAAGCTCTTCAGTATTGCCGTACCGAGACCAGAATCAGCCATTTGTCTTGGACTGTGACGCTAGTGACCATGGTGGTGATGGAGTCTTGTTGCTGAAGAAGGATAACAAGGAGTATGTGGTGGCGTATTACAGCAAGAAGCTCAGCCCACAGGAGCGGAACTACTGTGTGACCCGTAAGAAGCTCTCGGCAGCGATGAAGAACGTTGTTTTCTTCTATCCCTACTTGTATGGGTCCTACTTCATAATCAGGACAGATCATGCAGCACTCAAGTGGCTGAAAACTCTGAAGAATCCGGAAGGACAACTGGCATGCTGGCTCGGGAAGCTAGAGCAGGATAATTATGAGGTGCAACACCGTCCTGGGCGGGTACATGGCAATGCTGACAGCCTGAGTCATCGGCCTTGTGATCCGGAGTGCCAGCAGTGTAGCAAAAAGGATGATCATAGTAAGAAATGTAGCCATACTGCAGTGACAGTGCCAGCATCAGATGAAGACCTGAAAAGGATGCAGATTTACAACCAGTGCTAGAGTGGCTGCAGCAGAGTACAGTGCGACCATCTTGGGAAGAAGTTTCAAGGTTAAGCCCTGCGACCAAGAGTTACTGTAGTCAGCGGGACCTTCTTCGTGTGAACAACAGACCACTGGAGCATCAGTGGGAGACACCCGATGGCCTCGGTAAGTATTGGCAACTGGTGGTTCCAAAGAAAATGAGGTCTAAGATTGTGGATGTGTCTCATAACCAGATCACTAGTGGGCACCTGGGAGTGAAGAAAACCATAAGCCAGCTGCAACAGAGGTTCTACTGGATTGGCATGTGTCAGTATGTCCTGTGATGTATGCTGAGCCAAGAAGGGACCAAAGAAATGGGTTGTGCCCCTCTTCAGCTGTACCAAGTGGGTGCACCAATGGAAATAGTCGCAGTGGACAATGCTGGACCTCTGCCACTGACTGAAAGAGGAAACCGGTATATACAGTATGTGTCGCCATGGACTCTTTCACAAAGTGGCCAGAAGCCTATGCCATCCCTGATCAAAAGGCTGCGACTGTTGCTCAAGTGTTGGTTGGCCAGTTCTTCTGTCGTTTTGGGATGCCACAAGAGCTACATTCAGACCAGGGTAGAAACTTTGAGTCTGCTGTGTTCCGTGAGTGCTGCCAGTTATTGGGGATCAGGAAGACCAGGACGAACCCTCTAAGGCCACAGTCAGATGGGATGGTGGAGAAATTCAACTGGGCCCTGGGACAAGAACTGGCCAAGTACTGCTTAAAGGGACAGACAGAATGGGACCAGAAATTACCTGCGTTGCTGATGGCATATCGGTCTGCATCCCATGAGTCCACCGGCTACACCCCAGCAAAACTGATGTTGAGCCACGAGTTACACTTGCCCGTTGACTTGTTAATGGAAGACCACCTGGTGAAGAGCTGCCTAGAGACACCACCAGCTATGCGAAGCACCTTCAGGAAAGACTGGCTGAGGTACACCTGAGGAAAGTTCCGTATTATGCACTCGCTCACCACTTCGAAATACTAAATGTGAGGTAAGTGGTAGCGAAGCAGTAGCCGACATTCATCTCTGGTAACTGTGTGGGAAGGATGGGGATGGAAGAGGGAGGGGTAGGGACCATCAGCTCCCCCAGCCTTCCTCCTCCCTAAACCTCTCTCCTCCCACACAGTGGTACCAGACATTTGAGTGTCTGGCTACTGCTTCATTAGTGGTTGTCTCATGCATAAAGGTCCAAACTGGCAGGCAAGTGTATAAGGTGGAACTTTCCTCACGTGTACATCATCAATTGCGAGGAGCCCTCAAGTTTTCAGGAGAGGTGATGAAGTGCAAGTATGATGCCAAGGCAAGTGAGGTGATAGACCAACATGTTTGCATGAAATTCTTTTTCAAACTGGAAAGAACTTCTATGGAGACTTTCAAATGTTCCAACAAGCTTAAGGGGAGGGTTGTTTGAGCTGTTCGCAGTCACAAATGGTTCCAGTGGTTAAAATCGGGAAGAACATCCACCGAATTCGATCCCAAATATGGACGGCCTTCTGCGTCAAGAGACAGTGATCACATTGAGAAAGTGAGTGCTGTGACCCGCGAAAATCGTCATCTGTCTGTCCGTGAAGTTTCTGGAGAAGTAAGCATCTGTAACAGTTCGTGCCACATGATCTTAACAGAAAACCAGAGTATGCATCAGCATCATGTTGCTGCAAAACTTGTGCCACGTCTGCTGACAGATGAGCAAAATGAACATTGTCACAGTCAGTCAGGAGCTGCTTGATTGTTCGAATGGTGATGAAAACCTTCTGAAAATGTCATAACAGGTGAGGAAAGATGGGTGTACGGCTATGATGTCAAAACAAAAAGACAGTCATTGCAGTGGGATGGAACATCGTCACCGCAGCGAACAAGGCACGTCACAGTCGCTTAAATGTGACGGTCTGGTTGACTGTCTTATTATACTGGAAGGGCGTCGTTCATCATGAGTTTGTTCTCCGTGGTCAGAGTCAATAAATAGTTTTACTTGGACGTCTTGAAGCGTTTGAGAGAGGCAGTGTGAAGGAAGAGGCCTGACGCATGGACAAACAAAGCCTGCATGTTACACAGTGATGACGCACCTACTCACTCATCGCTCCTTATCCATGACTTATTGGCAAAGCACGGACGACTATCGTCTCCGAGCCGCTCTGCTCTGCGGATTTGGCCCCTGCGGCCTTTTTCTTTTTTTTCTTTTTTTCCCAGAATTAAAATTCACCCAGAAATGCTGCCAATTTCAGACGAAATAAGAGAGAAAAAAATGCATTCACTCAAGCGTGTGTACAGTCACGCTCCCTAATTTAGACCCACCCCGAGCCAAGCCCAGAGCTGAGGGAGGCAGTGGAGTAGCCACGACTCTTAAACGAACGCGTTTACTAGCCACCCCCCTCAACTCCTCCCCTCAATCCTTCCCCCCTCCCTCTCGCCATCCAGCGTTCATTCTCTACCTTACTGCATTCCTTTCCACCCTCACCTCTTACTGAAACAATCACTTACTGAAGAGGACAATGCTGGACAGTATTAGACAGTAGATTTGGGAAAACCTAGGGCACAAAAAAAAGTAAGACCTGAATATATTATTTCCCTTAATAAATTACCTCAAGGGAAACTGTTATAGAGGCTGTATTATACTATCGTTCCGGTGATAAATTAGCCTATACAGTTTGTATTGCTGTAATACCTTTATTTTTACAATTACTATATTTTAATGATTGTTATCGAAGTGGTTATAGTGGTCTGGTTATAGGTCCTATTGATTGGATTTTTCATGCCCTATGTTTTCCCAAAACTACTGTATATTACCGTCTAGCATTGTCCTATTCAGTAGATGACTGTTTCAGTAAGAGGTGAGGGTGGATAGCAATACAGTAAGGTACAGAATGATCTTTGCATGGCGATAGTGAGGGGGATGGGGATTGAGGGATGGAGTGGGGGGATGGGGTAGCTAGTAAACGCGTTCGTTTAAGAGTCGTGGCTACTCCACTGCCTCCCTCAGCTCTGGGCTTGGCTCGGGGTGGGTCTAAATTAGGGAGCGTGACTGTACCTCGATGACTAAGTGACATAGCGTGCTGCGAGGAGTGTTAGACTAAAGCTCTAAGTCGCCGGTACACAACGCTTCTGTTACTATCTCGCTACGCCGGCTACTTGGTGCGCTATTTAAAAAGTTCATTTTCTTTTTTGGACGGACCTCTCACTTAAATGTATATATGTACACACACACACACACACACATACATACACTATACTCTCTCTCTCTCTTTCTCCTGGCTATACCAGTGTTGCCAGTGACTCCTGGGGGTTACCTTCTAATGGTGGCGACCTATGGGAGTCACGCCCTGCCGAAAGCTTGGTCAGGCTGGAGGTCTACAATGGTGCAAACTTTTGTTTCTGGTAAAATAAAACTTGCATTGTTTCTTACTGGGGGCCGCAGCCCCCACAAGAGGGCCAGGGTAATCCCACAGGAACTAAAATCTGCTTCTGGCAGGCAGAGGTCTAACACTAGGCAAAATTTTTTCTTAAGCAAAAATCTGACCATGTTGCTCATGTTAACCAGGACGTCTGTGGGTGGCTTTTGGTGTTCCCACCCACCTGATACACGCTCCTGGTGAAGGTCTACAAGTATGCCAAGTTTCGTTCTCCTTGGTATATATCTGATGGTGCATACGAGAGATGACGGGGACTCTTGAGGTCTGCTCCATCATAAAATTTCGCTTTCCTTGACTCTTCCTGACATACGAGTGCTGAGTTGCCAGAAAACACGTTGTAAGAAAACCACCTTCTTCTCCTTCTGCCTCCATCCATTCTGGGAAAATATCGCTCATTGGCCACTCCGTGGAGTGTGCATAGAATCCCTTGGGTCAGGTTGAATACAGTACTAGAGTTGGTCGACCATGATAGTTTTAATGACAGAATAACTCCCACGATCCTATGAATCACTGTTAGCTGAATATAATCACTTGCAGTCGGTTGGAATATAGTACTGGAGTTGTTTCAACCAAGAGAACATTACAGCTCTTCTACATGCAAAATCTATGAATGTGGTGAGGTTTTTTTTTTTTCTGTATCTGACTGGTAAACGGAAAAAGTCGGTGCCGATGTACAACGCCTTCACGCGGTGGTACCAATATAACAGCTGCATTATTACACAGGAGTCCTTCACCTGACTTCCTAAACCCCGTAAGGAGGATGGTTGGCTGAAGGAGAAGGGCGGCTTCAGCCTGCAGTTCACCTGGTTCACAATGAGATGAGCTTTGAGTCACAACACCAAACAGTAAATTCCAATCCATTTGCATTCCTTTTGATATGTGCAGGGAAAGGCTACAAATGATACAAGTAAAGTACAAAGGAAAGCAAACAATAACAGACTTAAGAGCTCTTTCTAGAATTCTTGTCACACAGAAAACATATTATTCCCTAAGCTGAAGGGTAGTTGTTGTTGTTCAGTCCCGGTCCGTCAGATCAAGCCGGCCCGTCGACAGCAAGTAAGTAACTGCCTCTATGGCGTTGTACCGTAGGTTTCCTACACCGTTTATGTTGTGCCTGCAGCTTAGTGCGGCATGTGCTGTGCAATGCTCTTTTTTGGTATTATATGGAAAGAGTCTGTTCGACAACCAGCACGTGTCATTTGTGATTCCACCCAACCCAGATCTAAGCTAGTAGCTGAGGAGGGCTGGGTGATGTCTTGATCTAAGCTTAGCTATATGAACCAGTGTTATCAAATTTAAGGACACCTCCCACGGGTGGGTGTCAGGAGTGCTCTGATGGTATTATATTGATCATTGCGTGAGGTGAGTATGTAGGTGCTACTCCATTGTTAGTACCGAAATGTCAGGAGATAGGATATTGTTGTAGAGGGTTCGATAATGTTTGTATTGTTAGTACCGAAATGTCAGGAGATAGGATATTGTTGTAGAGGGTTCGATAATGTTTGTGTGGTAACCGTTTCATGTGTCAGGGTGTATTGTTTATCTCTGTCATTTATAAGACAGGGGTGCTGTGTATTGGTAGAGGCTGCTGCATTGAATTGTGTGCCTCTCATATCAAGGTAGTCTCTGACAGGAAGGACTTTAGTTTCAGAGTGTAAATAGGTTGTGGAAGTGGTTTTTGTGCAGTCAGTATTGATTTGTAGGTTTCTGCTCTGTATAGGTTGCAAGGAATTGTAGTGTTACATAGGGTGACAGCCCATACCGAGGAGACATTGCTTGTAGAGTAAGGAGAGTATTTCCTTTTGTTGCCCAGAGTCTGATCCTGTAGTTGACCTGAGTGCACTGGAAATGGGGATGCCCCACCTCTTGAGTCTTGAAGTCAGAAACCACAATATCTAACCCATCCCCGCCATCCTTAATGTGAGGACAAGTCTCCTTTCTGGACGAAGGCCCACATTGAATTCACGGGCAAACATACCTCCCAACAAAGTTACTAAACTTTCAAGACCACTAATATCAGTCAGTCATTTTATATCTTGCTTTACCACATGAAAGTAAGTATAGTATGGTTACAAATGGACTATGTGGTTACTCTTCTTGCTCTACAAACAGCTTCATAGAATTAGTACACCAACACTCATTGTGTCTTCAGGAAGAATCAAAGCACCTCCATAACATGCATTGGTCACTCAGCGTTAGACCGTGTGTGTGTGTGTGTGTGTGTGTGTGTGTGTGTGAGGATAGCGTGGTCTCAGGTACTTGTAGGGGGATAGGGAGGTCGGTTGTAGATCGCGGAGCACTGCCAGAATAAAGTCGTAAGATGTAGTATGGCTCGAACTTGTCACTGCTTATTAACGGTGTGTTGTCGGCTTGAGTGAATAGGTAGGTCTCTCTCTGTCTCTCTCTCTTACTTTCCCCCTTTGTGTATCAGCGAGGTGAGTTAGAGCACTCTTGGGTTACGGGAGTTTATTGTACAGTTATATCGAACTATGATTTGCAGCGTAACGTAGCGTGACGGCAGAGCCTCCTAGCTAACCCTCGTGTTATTGGACCTTCTCTCCAACCCCTTTTGATCTGAAGGGAAGCCGTAGTCGAGGCGGTTGTAGGTCTATAACTTGTTGTGTTATAGGTATAATCTCAGTTCTCTTGCTGTCAACGATGGGAAGAGTTAAAAATGAAATATGAGTTGATTGCAGTTTTATTCTCAATATTAACTCTTTATCACACACGAGGGTAATCTGTGATAGTGTCTAGTGCTAGTTAACTCTCGCGAGCCTGCCCCCTGTCTCCCACCGTCTCTCCTGTCAATCTGCTCCTCTTCTCTTTCCTTCTGGTGTAAGGAAAGCTTCGTCACGTGTATAGTGCGTGCTATGGAAATATCCAGAACACTGTATGTGTGTATGTATGTGTCAGCTTCACACGATAAAGCTGTAAAGTCAGTTACTTCCTGTGATGGTTAGGTAAGAACTTGCAACTTCCTCGTCTCTCATTCTCTCTCTCTCTCTCTCTCTCTCTCTCTCTCTCTCTCTCTCTCTCT
>JAGKTI010029241.1:0-12713 GCA_018397915.1 Birgus latro | reverse complement strand
TGAATGTAATGGAGATGAGGTGTCTGAGGAGTATGTGTGGAGTGACGCGTATGGATCAAGTGAGAAATGAAGAAGTGCGAAGGAGAACTGGAATTGTTCGGGAGATGGCTGATCGAGTTGAACAAAGGGTGTTGCAATGGTTTGGGCATATGGAGAGAATGGTAAATGAGTGATTGGTGAAAAAGATAACTAGATCGGATGTGAGAGGTGTAAGGCTGAGAGGAAGACCATGAATAGGATGGATGGACTGTGTGAAGAGAGCATTGGATGCGAGAGGGTTGTCTGTTGAGCAAGGAAGAGTGGCTGTGCATGATAGAAATGAATGGAGAGAAATTGTGAATGAATAAATGATGACGCAGCCCTGAGGGGATATTCTCCTGCATTTTGTCTGATCAGCTGATCAGGTCAGGTGTAGGTAAGGGGCTGGATCCATTATGATGTGGCAGGGGTAAACCAGCTTTGCTGTCGGGCCCTGCTGCGGATGTCACTGACTGCACTGCGTAGTTGACCCTCGTGCGGTGTGGTACGGTGAGGATCTGTCCCTTCTTCCCTTTAGGGTTAAGATGCGAATGATTGTGTATGAGTGGATGAGTTAATTGGTAGTGTGTTGACCTGTCTCGGCTACCTCCCTTTTCTTGGGGGAAGCAACCTAGGTATATAGATAGATAGTAACTTAGTGTCTCGGGTTAGGAATAAGCGAGAAAATAAGTCCTTATACCTTTGTGTCTGGGAATAGAAATAATAAAGGCCAGTTCACACGAGCAAAGTTGCTGTCGTTTTTTGCCGGAATTTGCTTACCGGTAGAAATTCCGGCCACTTTTTTTTGCCGGTATGGAGAGACCTACGTGTCGGTCTTTTTTTGCCGGAATCGGTAGAAAAGCGCTGGGCCGATTTAAATGGTGTCACCGAACAAGACCAAGCTCTGGGAACGAAGACGAATACATGTGGTGTCTTTACACTGCTACTACTGAGTGAGACTCCCTGGTGAAAGTTGAGACTCCCGCGCTATTTAAATATAACCAGGAAAGTGGTAAAGGTTTTGATGAGATGGCAGGAAAACAAGGAAGAAGTGACCTTAACAAGAAGGAGGATTGCAAGAGATGTGAGGGCAGGGTGAAAGCTACGGAGAAGGTCTACACAGATGGTACCATAGCAGCTGTGAGCAGGTCGGTCCAAACTTGTACAAAGAGTTAAAAGACACAGATATGATATGTATTTGTAGTTGAAATACAGGAGTTAGGGGTTAGAGCCACCAACCACACGGCAAGTGGAGCAGACGACACCAGCTCCCTCAACCCCCCCCCCCAGATCACCGGATGATTACCGCCAGCGCAGCGCGGCTGGGAGCAGGAACGACCTACCTGTTCGACTTCCCGGCGCCCCTCTTGTGCTCAGGTGAGGGCCCGGAAAGGTAGCAGTCGCCGGCACCTTGTCTCCAGCTGGAGCACAGCTCTGCAGGTAAGGGGTGGAGTTTACAACTCCACACAGCGCCGTGGTACTGACAGTTGTCGTACCGGGTACGGGGCAGAATTGGCCATTGTCCGTTCCCCAGCTGTCTCCCCGCCACAGGGCCCCGACACAGACGCGTGTCAGCTCGTCTCCTGTAGGCGTTCCCCCAAGAGCGGCGCCGTGGTACCGGCCACGAGCCGTACGGGCATGAGGCAGGATTGGCCATAGTCCGTCCCTCAGCTGCTAGTAACCAAAGCTCGCCGATACAGGCCATAGCCGTCCCAGAGCTCACCTCCTCGGCATTAGCCACGAGCCACGCCCAGCCTAACACAGTGCAGGCCACGAGCCGCCAGGGAAATAGGCCCAACACAGTGCAGGCCACAAGCTGCCAGGAAAATAGACCCGACACAGTGCAGGCCACGAGCCGCCAGGCAACCAGGTCTAACACAGAGCAGGCCACGAGCCGCCAGGGAAGTAGACCTAACACAGTGCAGGCCACAAGCCGCCAGGAGATCAGGTCTAACACTGTTCAGGCCACGAGCCGCCAGGAAATTGTCTCTCCCTGTGCCCTCTCGGTGTTGGCCACGAGTCACGCCAGGCCAAATACAGTGCAGGCCACAAGCCGCCAGGAAACCAGACCTAGTGCAGTCCAGGCCACAAGCCGCCAGGCAGCTATCCCTACGGCCACGCAGGCATTGGCCACGAATCACGCTTGGCCCAATACAGAGCAGGCCACAAGCCGCCAAGAAACCAGCCCTAGTGCAGTGCAGGCCACAAGCCGCCAGGCAGCTATCCCCGTAACCCATCAGGCGTTGACCACGAGTCATGTCGGGTCCGGAGCAGAGCTGGCCATAGTCCGCTCCTCTCCTACGGGAGCACCAGCAGTCGGAGAAGGCCCCACACCTGAGACGTGGCAGAGTCTCACCCAGGACCTTGGTTCCCTGCGACTCCACCCGGGTGACCAGCTGGCGGACCAGAGCCTCCGCAGACCTTGCAGCCGCCGCCGGGCCCCATCCACCACTCCCCCGGGCCGAGCTTCCCGTGAGGCATCCCTGACGGCGCCGGCGCTGCCCTCGAGCGTTGCTGCAGCCCAGCCGCCCCGGGTTCCAGTTCCCTGGGTCCCCTGCCGCCCCAGGAGTTGCCCGGCACGCCAGGGCGCGACCTACCGGTGGGCGAGGTCTCCCGACGATGCTCCCAGATCCGATGTCAGGCCCGGCTCCTAGCCCTCTTCAGGCCGAGCCCTTAGCCCCACAGCCACGTGTGGGACCCTGCCCAGGAGCACGCCACTCCGCCCCTGTTTCCCTCCTGACGGAGGAATCGCCCTGGGCCCATCAGTGTCACCCAAGTGAGTGGACTATCGCTATATATGTGTGTGTACTCTTAAGCTCGGTTCGAGTGTGCATCTACAGGTATTTCACGAGTGATTCCCAACCTCAAGTGAAGTGACCAGGAACCCCGAATAAGATTGGACGTGCCTATAGATAGAACGAGGTCGGACCTATATCGAAAGGTAGAGTCCTGCTGCCCTAGACAGCCTCCGTGATAACCTAGACTCGCCCCTGTTTTGTCTTTGTGTCTTGTGCGGGTGTTTACGCTCCCCCTCCCCTGCGTTCAGTTAAACCTGCACCAGCCCCTTGTCTTAGCCGCGTGGCCGACCCGGGCATACCAAATACCACAGTCCCCCCCCCCCCTGTTAAATACCTTTACGGGCGACCCGACCTGTGATAGACTCCTGGCCACCAGTTACCTGAAGTACAGGTGTAAAGTAAGATATAATGTATGCAGTGCCGTCCAGTGCTATACGGGTTTTAGAGATTTTGTCAAAACCATTCCTGTGTCTGAAGATATAAATGTGTTGTATGTCACACGAGTGTCGGGTGAATAGTACCATACTTAAACAAGAAAGGTAAAGTGACAGATAGCAATTGTATACAGTGTTCACTTGCCCCCCCCCCCCCCCCAACCACTTCTAAACATCTGTGATGTATTATTGTCCTGTGTCTTATGTGTAGAATACATGTGTGATATCCACTGCCTTGTTTTTGTGTCCAGTCCTGCTCTTAGGAGTTACCTCCCGGTCTAGAATAGGGACCCGCTTTAGCCTGCGTATTTGAGGGCAAGAAACCGTCCCACAAATACGTAGCATAACAGTAGTGATTGTAAAACAATAGCTAGGAAGAGACTGAGTGGAGTAGAGGATAAATTAGAAAGGAAGATAGATGAACTGAAAGTGGAATTAAAAACCATTCTAACCAAAAATGGAGGAATGGGAAAAATGTCTAGATACAATGAAGGAAGATTTACTTGAAGAAATGAAAAAGGAAATCGAGGAAGAGATGAAGAAGAGGGACAAAAAAATGGAGGAAATAAAGGGAGAGATAAAGCAGGAGATAACAGATGAGTTCTGTGAAGAAATGAAAGAGAGAGAGGAGGAAGAATAATATTGTTATATATAATTTAGAGGAATCAGAAAGTAATGACCCAATGGAAAGAATCAGGGAGGACATTCAAATTTCTACAGAAATAATACGAAGAGAAATAAGGGTTCAAAACGTAAAGATAAATGATGCAGTGAGGCTAGGGTAAAAGGATGACTCAAATAGGAAACAGCCTCTTTTACTAAAACTGGGTGAAGAAAGAACAAAATGGGAAGTTTTGAAAAATCCAAGAAACTTAAGGAATACAGAAAATGAGATGGCAAAAGGAATAGCTGTACCTAGGGACCTAACCAGGAAAGAGAGACAAAAGAACAAGGAACTATGGGAACAGCTAAAGGAGAAAATAGAACAAGGGGAGAGAGGATGGTACATAAAGAATATAGAATTAAAGTGATTTCAGGAAGGAAGAAATAGAATACATATGTAGGATAAGGTTATTAAACTTACAAGGCCTTACAGATGTTAAAATGTCAGAATTGGAACAATGGATTAATGAGGAAGATATTCGTTGCTTAACAGAAACACAACTTAAATATGAAAAAGTAAAAATTAAAGAAACAAAGATATATAAGTAACATGAGAAATAATAATGAAAAAAAGGGAGGAGGATTGATGATTTTAGTAGGAAGAAGGGAGCACATAGAAATAGAAAAGGTTCCAACAGAGAGTACTGATATATTATACTGTAAATGTAATGTAAGAAATTGGGAATTTAAAATGTTATTGGTATACCTACCTGTAGGTGACAAGGAGGAAGATAGAGTAAGATACAATAAAATAAAAGAAGAGATGGAGGTAATAATGGAGAATCAGGAAGAATCACCTTTTTTACTATTAGATTTTAATGGCCTCTTAGGTTTTTTAGGAAAACAGAAAATAGACAAAAGAGAAGATATAATAACATGGATGGAAAACTATAATTTTATTTTGTTAAATAATGGTGTAAGATGTGAAGGAGAAATAACATGGGAAAGAGGGGAATCAAAAAGTGCAATCGATTTTGTACTAGGAAACCAGAAATTTTATGATAAATACGTGTCAATGATAATAGATGAAAGGAAAGAAGAAACTGATCTGTCTGATCATAACAAAGGTAAAAATAAATGCAGAAAGAAAGTTATATAACTCTAAAGAATGGCAAGAATGCTTATATTACACAACCGATAAAGAGGTATTAGATAGATATGTAGAGAAGATGGAAGAAGAGTGTACTAAGGGGATAGAAAACATTGAACAGTTTGGAGAAGTAATGAAGAGAAGCCCTACTAAAAAGGAAATATAGAAGAAGAAAAGGAAAAATAAACAAGGAACAAGTAGAACCTCCATGGATAAATGAAGAAATTAGAAAAGAAATTAAAATAAGGAAGGCAATAAATAGGAAAAAAAGAAATGAGAAGAATAATGAAGAAAAAGAAAGGCTATGGAAAAGATACAAGGAACAGAAAAAGAAAGTGCAAGAGCTAATAAAGTCGGAAATGTCAAAACATGAAAAAAAGAAAACGCAAGAGATTAAGGAAAGTTCAGAGAAAGGTAGAGGTGTGGAAATATATCAGTATACTGAGAAGAGGTGGGAAAGATACTTCAAAAGTTACAAAGGACAGCTTGTACAATGAAGCAGGTAAAGAGCTTAATGCAGAGGAGGCAATTATGGAACTAGAAAATTTTTGGAAAGGTCTATCTATCTATCTATCTATCTATTGCCAGACGCCTCAATCCCGAACGGGGTGGCCACAAACAAATCGCCTCCATGTCACTCTGTCCCCTGCCATTTCACTACCATGCTCCCAACTCACACCCCCCTCTCTCATATACCTCTCCACTCCATTCCTCCATCTCATCCTCGGCCTCCCCCTCCCTCTCGCCCCCTCCACCTCACTCACATACACTCTCCTCGTCAATCTTTCACTCTCCATCCTCTCCACATGCCCAAACCACCTTAACGTGTTTCTCCTAACGCTTCCCATCACGTCCTCAACCACACCACAACGCTCCTTCACTTCCTCATTTGTTAGTCTGTCTCTCCATGTGACTCCACATGCTCCTCTCAAATAACTCATTTCCACTGCTGTCACTCTTGACTTCTGTCCTTCCAACAGGGTCCAAAGTATTTACCAAAAGCATGAAAATAATATACAAAGAGTGTGGAACAGTGATGAAAAAGAATTATACTGGAGGAAAATGAATGTACACTGTAAGCAAAATACAGATGAAACAGAGCAATATGAAATAGCAGATATAATAAGAGAGCATTTGGATGGGGCATTAAAAGTAATGAAGGTAATTAAACCAATGGAAGATTTGGAAATTAGCAAAGACGAGGCCAAGAAAGTCGTAAAAATGCTGAAAAACAGGAAAGCTGCCGGGCCAGATGGGTTAAAACCTGAATTATATAAATGTCTAATAAAAAGTGATATATGTATAGATATGCTGACAAAGCTATTTAACAAAATAATAGAAGATGGGACAGTACCAGACAGTTGGAAAGTATCAAAGACAAAAATGATACCTAAGAAGAAAATTCCAACTGTAAAAGACTTAAGACCAATAGCCTTGACAAATATAGATTATAAAATATTTATGTCTTTATTGAAAAAAATATAGAACATCATATAAAAATAAACCATATAGATAATGAAATGCAGGCTGGGTTTACATATGAAATGCAGGCTGGGTTTACAGAAGGAAGAAGAATAGAGGATAATACAGTAATCCCTCCATTATTCGACGCAATAGAGCCAAAGGCGTGTCCGGACATTGGTCTTGTCCGAATATTGGGCCCTGAAGCTCCAGCACTGGTCATTCATGACCCTAACCTAACCTAACCTAAATCAGAAAACTACCTTCCTACCTCCCTACTGGATGATGGTCAGAACTTGCCAGCATAGTATAAGTAAGTATCTGACATGGAAATCATCTTGTCTCACATTTTATGCACTAAATTATTGGATACAAAGCATCAAATACAGTAAATGATGTAAATTGTTACCAGAAAATGGTTAGGTTAGGTTAGGTTAGGTTATGACCGGACATGAAATTCACTGGCATTCACCTTTTTCATAGCTGGTGCACTTAAAAACCATGCATGAAAAAATTAAATTGAAAGCAGGAAATTATGATTAACATTTAGGGAAATTTTTTAACACATTTACAGCATGCTGAAAACAGGTTAGACATGAAAATCTTTATGGTAATCATCTTGCACAATAATCAAAGGCATTCACCTTTTTCATAGCTGGTGCACTTAAAACCATGCATGAAAAAATTAAATTAAAAGCAGGAAATTATGATTAACACAATGTTAGGTTAGGTTATGACCGGACATGAAATTCACTGGCATTCACCTTTTTCATAGCTGGTGCACTTAAAATCATGCATGAAAAAATTAAATTGAAAGCAGGAAATTATGATTAACATTTGGGGAAATTTTTTAACACATTTACAGCATGCTGAAAACATGTTAGACATGAAAATCATTATGGAAATTGTCTTGCACACAGTTTATGCATGAGATTAATGATATGGAAAGAACAAAACAAGGAATTTTGATGAAGTTAGGATACTTACGAAAAAGAAGCCGCCGTCCTGATGTATAACTCGCTCCATCATCTCAGACTCTGACACGAAGAAATTGCACCACACACACCTTTGCAATTGACAATCACCAGCACTTCCCACCAACACTCTCCACAACATTTTTTTTCATAACTGGGATCACATCACTTCACTGCACTGTACATAACAGTAAATTCCCGTGTGGTCTAGTGACGAGTCCTGGACCCTTGCGAACTTCTCAGCAGCAGCTTTCAGCTCCGTTCCACGTACCAACACACCAGCAGCACGTTGTTGTCGATACCAAATCAGCGTGGACCGGTCGATGTCTGCATACTTAGGACTAAACATCACCTTCCTCTCCACATTTCGTTTGGTCTTCGAAGCGAAATCAGCCATGTGCTGCTGTAGTTTGCCTCGGGACTTCTTGATATCAAACAAGGTGGAGCTAGGGAGATTGAATTCACGACGAATTTGTGATGTCGGCCACCCAGCGTCCACCTTCTCCAATACCCTTCCCTCTTCTTCTCCAGAGTCAGAACCTCTTTCTTCCTCTTCTCAGGAGGCAGGGCCATCATCACACATGATGAAGAAGGTAAAGAGCAGCATCAGGCCCTGCAGGAGGTAGGGTATCACCACGAAACCAATCACTTCGGCCGCCATTGTCGGAGCGTGTTTACGTGCCAAAAACGGAGCGGGAAATGGGATGGACAGACAGGCGCCACGTGCGTAAACACAGCCGAGCGGCGCACGCGGGAAATTGAAACTGACGCTGTCCAAAAAAATCGGATTTTTTCGGATTTTTGGGCATTTTGGGGGGTGGACAGCCCACGATGTCCAAATAGTGAGGGATCCGAATAATAGAGGGATTATTGTATTCTGATTTTAAAATACTGTATAGATATGAGTTATAAGAAAAAGATTCCACTGTTTGTTGCTGCAATTGATTTTAGCAAAGCATATGACTCAGTAAAAAGGGAAGAAATTATAAACGTGCTGAAAGAAAAAAGTCATAAAAAGATGATAGATGTTATAACTGAAATTTATAAGGATAACAAAACTGTGTTTAATCCCGGAGCCGGAAAAAGACATAGAAATTACTAGTGGTATCCGGCGAGGCTGTACAGGATGAGCAACTCTCTTTAAATTATTGACCTACAAAATTATACAGGAAATGGAAAAATCGGGATTGGGATATAGAGACAAAAAATTTGATATAAATACTATATTCTTCGCAGATGACGGTCTACAATTCTCACAATCAGTGATAAAAGCCAAGGCAAATATAAGGAGGTTAATGAACATTAGCAAAAGTTGTGGATTGGAAATAAATAAACAAAAAGCAAATTTATTATCTTTGATATGGAAGATCAGCCAACGGAAATTGAAGGAGTAGAGGTAGTAGAATCCATAAAATATTTGGGTATTGATATAATAAATAAGGAAAATCGTTCTGGAAAGCATAAAGAAAACATGTTTAAGAAGGCATCAAAATTAACAAATTTAACATTCAGTAATATCAAGAAGTTCTAATAAGTTGTAAAAGTGTAGCATTACCAGCTATAATGTATGGAGCAAGTGTGGTGGATTATAAAAAGAAAGATCTAGAAAAGCTTCAAGTTATTGAAAATTCAGTATATCGAGTAATACTAGGTGCAGCAAAACATGCTCCAATTAGTGGGCTTAGAGGAGAAGTTGGAGCCTCTTTAATGGAGACAAAAGTAATAAGGTCTAAGCTACTGTATTTGCACAATATCATAAAGGAGGGAAATAACTGATTACTCTATGAAATTGTTGAAGGGTTAAAGGAAATGAAAACAAGTAAGTGGTTGAAAGAAAGTATTAATGGCCTAAAAGAATTAAAATTTAGTATGGAAAGGCTGAAGACAATCTCAAAGAAGGAGTTAATAGAAAAGATATATGAAATGGATACAAAGAAGTGGAGAAGTGAAATGGAAAATTAGAGAACAATGAGAATTTACAAGAAATGGAAAAGGGAGATAGGAGGAAATGAAGAAATATATGATAACACACCTGCATCTGTAACACTGTTTAAATGTAGAACAGATACATTGGATTTGGGAGAAAGGAGATGATTCAACAGAAGTGATAGAGAAGCAAAATGTGTGATGTGTGGGAAAGATAGAGAAAATCTAGAACATTTTATATTAGACTGTGAGGTATACACTGAAGAAAGGAGAAAGATATATGAATTACAACAACCATATATTGAAAATAAAGAACATATTATCAGACAGATCCTGTTTCAAGAAAACAAATTAGAGGCAATAAAGAAATATCTAAAAGACTGTTGGATAAAAAGACATAAGAAAATAAAGGAGCTCAACAACCAAGAAGAAAATTAAGAAAAGAGGGGCCGTTGTAAAGGCTATCCCTCGATCACCATCGCATCGCATTGCATCCTACTATTCTCACTTAACGTTCAGTCCAGTTTTGGTGGTATGAGCATGAGTATAAAAGTATGATTAATTATGAGTTAAAGGTATACACAAGGAATCTTATACATGATTTTATACTTTAAAAAATGTGTGCATATGGCCCCTGAAGCCACCAGACAGCTGTGTGACAGGCCTATTCACACGAACTAAATCGTGGCTGTGAGGGCTCTTCCTGAAGTAGGCAAAGTGCAAGAGCAAGAACTGCAAACCTAGTACGAGTACGGTGGACCATCTTTGTTTGTGAACACTGTTGCCGCGTTCTAGCCTCTGCAGTCCTCGTACGTGTGAACACCCTTCTGGGAGAAATCCCGAAATCGGTAATTTCTTACTGCAAATTGGCGAAAAGAAGCTGCCGCGATTTCGCTCGTGTGAACTGGAGATAAGTCCTAAATGCTTGAAAAAAAAAGAAAAAAAAGTTTTCTCATAATAGGTAACTATAATAGTGTCATGGGATAAGAATAACAGAAAATACTTCGTAACTTAGTGAATGAGTTAACCGAGAAAATCGCCTTGATTAGGATTTTACACAGATAGCATAAACACTGGATTGGACACTTCCCAGAATCGAGCTTCCATCGCTGCAGCAATGGTCCCAGAGCAGTATAGCATTGTCTTCCCCCATCCCGATGTGATCTGAGGATGAATCAACGTTGAAAATCCCACTGAGCGCAGCTCTCTTCTGATCAGTATGCTCCCTCCCATTGGCTGGCCTCTGACATCCTCCATTCCTCCCCCACTGAGTGAGCAGCTCTCAATCCGGGGGCCAATCACCACACTTTTATGATTAGCAGACCAATCAGAGTGTTTCATCCATGCACTATTAAGAATGTTTGCAATCTACATTCAGTTTGGCGGCTAAGCTTACAGTAGTGAGTGTATCTTCCAGTGTTTTTACTAATATTTACTGACTTAACGACAGTAATAGGCATTATGAGCAGCAGGAACAATGTGTCTTTGCATGAGGAGATAGGAGTTGTGGTATCAGAAACTTTCCAACGTAAGAAAAATAGTGAGGAATGTCCGAATGAGAAGGGAAAGTCGACAAAGTGAAGGTAATTCTGTAAGGCATTCGTCAGTCATGGCACTGGGGAAAATGTCTCACAGCGTAAAATAGGGCCTGAATGTTATAATGGATGCTTTGAGAAGCTGACAAGGCCTGTAATTGAGGCAGAGGTAGAAAATTGCTTGGGTCTTGCTGACTAAAATAAACGGCATACTGTACCGGCAATCACTCCGTAACCAAATACTGTACCAGTACACCTGCAAAGTCCCAGACAGTGATACTGTGACTTATACAATCAAGTACAATAATAATGAGTCACGTGTGTGTAAGAAAGCCTCATTGAGTATCTGTGGACTAGTTGAGAAACATGTTAGGCTGGTAACTGAAGGCACAATGTGTTCATGATCATGTTAATAGTTTGCCTACACTTTCATCGGCACTGCCCTAAAAGTCAAAGAAGGTTATTGCATCACCCAGCTCAGGACCTACACTATTGGTTTTCCTCCAGTAAGGCTGAACACTTGCAGCTTTGGCTATGAGACCTCATGAAAGGTAACTTTAAAACTGTTTTGGGTCAATTGTGTCTTTTGTAATTTCTTAGCGATCTCTGTATTTAATGTGTATCTGTTGTGCACCACATCAGTGATGTGCTGACTAGTCACCAATCTGGGCCATGGGGGTTGATGCAGAAACATTGCACGAAACAGTACCAAACATTTTCATCAAATTACTTACAAAGATTCTCCAACAGTTGATATTCTACTGCTGGAATAATCTGTGTAGCTTACCTGATAATAATTTTCCCAATGGTGTTTTCAAATTAAGTCTATTTTTGCTTGAATGCTCCTCAGTATGGTGAAGTGTGAAGGTCACAAAGTGACGATAAGCGGCGCAAGTTAACAGGCGTGAAAAAGAGTTGACATACCATGTATTGTACAATGACGTTCAATTGCTCTCATTGAAATATTTGTGTTAGATACATTTGTTTTTGTGCAGCAGTTATTTTTATTTGACTTCTGTTGACTACAAGCCAAGATAATGAGGACAGAATGCGAAGGATCATTTTTAGGTCATGGGGCCATTACTGCAAATCAGGGAATCAGAGTGTCCAGTCCAGTGTTCATGTTATCTGTGGATTTTGCTAAAGTCATTATTTGTTTATGTGAAGCAGTAGAATGTCATGAATGTTTTTGGCGTATCAGATAGGGCTAGGATTCCTGGGGGGGCTTGAATGATAAGTGAATGGAAACGGGGGCAGACTTGAGCTGTCTGGACATTGTTACTCCTTACCCTGCCCCAGGGTGAGAAAGGAGGTCTGGATGATGCTGATGAATATAACTGTTGTCTATCTATCTATCTATCTATTGCCAGACGCCTCAATCCCGAACGGGGTGGCCACAAACAAATCGCCTCCATGTCACTCTGTCCCCTGCCATTTCACTACCACGCTCCCAACTCACACCCCCCTCTCTCATATACCTCTCCACTCCATCCCTCCATCTCATCCTCGGCCTCCCCCTCCCTCTCGCCCCCTCCACCTCAATCACATACACTCTCCTTGTCAATCTTTCACTCTCCATCCTCTCCACATGCCCAAACCACCTCAACGTGCTTCTCCTAACGCTTCCCATCACGTCCTCAAGCACACCACAACGCTCCTTCACTTCCTCATTTATTAGTCTGTCTCTCCATGTGACTCCACATGCTCCTCTCAAATAACTCATTTCCACTGCTCTCACTCTTGATTTCTGTCCTTCCAACAGGGTCGAAGCTTCACTTCCATATGTCAGAGTTGGTATCACAATACTGTCATGT
>JAGKTI010029240.1:0-12713 GCA_018397915.1 Birgus latro | reverse complement strand
TTGTTTCTCCTTGCTAACCACAAGAATGTTTTCTTTTTTTAAGATGGCGTCAACACTTTCCGCGCCTACTGTATAACAGGTTTGTATAAGAAACACAGTCTTTTGAACTGATGATATTTATTGAATGAAATATAAGTTGTACTTGCTACGAGTCTTCGTCACAGTAGCTCACTCGCTGCAGTAACGGCACTTCTCATCGTCATGGCAACCGAGTTATGCCGCAGCTGCCTCACCCACAACTGAGTCAGGCTGTCGCTCCCTCACTCTCCCGTCCTTACACACGTGCACACTGCCAGCACACATTTTATTCCTAAATTCAAACACTTTTCATACTTCATCATACAATAAAGTTTACCATAAAATACTGCCGTAAAATATGAAATACCAACATCATTACCAACACGATAATGTAAGCATTTCTAACATCAAGTTTGATGGCTTTTTTTTCCTCACTCGGACAAAATTATTTCAGTGATAAAATGACCGATTACTGTATGGTACTGTAATAAAGATGCATACTGTATGTCACTAACACATACCTTCTGACAACATCAACTGCACTGGCTGCTTCTCCGAAAATTCTTCTGTTGGTTAGGTTTGCTCGAGCCCTGAATCGAGTAAACCAACCTTTTGATGCCACATATGTCTCGTTAGTCTCACTTTCCCCACCTTTTTTTTCTTGAGGTCTTGGTAGAGTGTGCGTCCTTTCTCACAGATTAACTTCACTCAGAGGCATGCACCGTTGATTATTGTCCTCAATCCACAGCATTAGCATACGTTCCATCTCAATCAACAGTCCCGATCTTTGCTTGGTAATCACAGTTGATTGCATAGGAGTTGCACCTTTAACGTGAGTCAAGATATGTTCCTTGTCTTTGATGATGGTAGCTACCATAGTACGGCTCATCCCAGCGCACGCCCAATCACTGATGCTTTTTCTCCTTTCTCATTACGCTTAATAATATTGACTTTTTCACGTAATGTGATGGTCTTGCGTTTCTTGGAGTCATTATGGTCACTAGGAAGCTGTCTCTTAGGCATCGTGGAATCAGGCGAAAAACAAACACAAGAAAATTACAGGTGGTAGTAGCAGCGAGACTGAGAGCGATTGTTGGTTTGTTGATAGTCAAGCGTGAGGCAGGAAAACACCAGAGACATCTTGCGGTAAACAGCAACACTTTAAAAACCGAGCTTTACGTATTTTTTCTTTATTTTCTTATATTTTAAAATTTCCTCTCGCGAACCGACTGTCGTAACCTCGAATTGACGTAAGTCGATACCGACGTAACCCAGGACCTTACTGTATTTAAACTCTTTCACCAGTTCCAGTCTCTCTCCATTCACTGTGACATCGCACTGAGAGTCACCTTCTCTCTCAGTAACCATCACTTTACTCTTTTCTGCATTTACTTTCAGGGCACGACGCTCATAGACATCAGCAAAACTCTGCACTAGCCTACCAAGTTCTTGTCTTGCATCATCAGCATACAACAGATTTGAGATATTCCATCCATCACCATTCATTACCATCGCCAACCCCCTCTCCATTACTTGTGTTTTTACTTCTCTCATCACCCCATCCACATATATATATATATATATATATTGAACAACCATGGAGACATCACACAACCTTGCCTCACGCCCACACCGATCGTGAATCATTCATGTGGATGCCCATTAACCCTTACACATGCTTCACTACCATCATAAAAACTCCTGACAGCACCAAGCATCTTACCATCTACACCGTACATGCGCAGAACTTTCCACAATCCTTCTCTGTTTACTTTGTCATATGCTTTTTCCAAATCTCTTGTGAAATCTGCTTCCAAGAGATTAGGTGTGCTAAGCCGACTCCGAACCTTCCTTACCCCTGCACAGTTGTTGACTTTATACACGTTTTTTTTTTTTTTTACCCCTGTTTAGAGTACAACTCTCATGTGTGGGGAGGCTCCCCACATACAGCTCTTCTCAATAGGGTGGAGTCAAAGGCTTTTCATCTCATTAACTCTCCTCCTCTTACTGGCTCCCTTCAACCTCTGTCTCTTTGCCGCAGTTGCATCTTTATCTCTTTTCTATTGCTACTTCAATGGCTGCTGTTCCTCTGAATTGTCTGCTTGCATCCCTCCACCTCTTCAACGGGCATGTAGCACCCGTCTAGCAACAACCTCTCATCCCTTTTCTGTCCAACTCCCTAATGCAAGAGTAAACCGTTACTCCCAGTCCTTCATTTATATAACTGGTCAACTCTGAAACTGCCTTCCTCTGTCAGTATTTCCTACTTCCTGTGATCTCCAGTCTTTCAAACGCAGTGTGTCCAGGCCTCTCGAAATGAACGGATCTTGAATATGGCTCTCTTTTGCATTGTTTTTGTTTTTTTCTTGGAGGGAAGAGTAAAGTGGGCCCATGGCCTTTGGTTCCTTCTTCCTTGCATTAAAAAAAAGAAAAAGACAAAGCAGTGTGTACATGTTCCTTACGTTTTCATTTATGTTGTCATCCAGCGATAGTTTGTTATTGATAATCACTCCTAAATCCTTTTCCCTTCCTGATGTATGTAGGGTTGAACTTCCCAACTCCCAGTCTGGTCTTGTCTTTTTTCTATCTATCTGTCTATTGCCAGATGCCATAATCCCATAAGGAGTGGCCATTTGACTATGAGTTATATGTTTTACGGGAAGGGGCACTAACCCTCCACCAACCCACTTGTTGACATGTAAGGAGCACGTATGGTTTGGTTATATGGTTAACCCCCAGCATTGTAAATGGTTTCTTGGCTTATAGGAAACCATTTGGCTTGTCACTCAATGTAAAGCCAATAAGAAGTGACAGGACAGATGGGAGAAATAGGAAGAGAGGAGAGTAGGCACAGAAAAAGAATGATAAAGGCTAAGGAAGAAGTAGGCAGCACTACATCAAGTGAGTGGATGATGGTCGCCACCACCTACCACCCTGGTTTTTTTTTCACTTTCACCAAATTTTATTACATGACATTTGTCCACATTGAATTCCATTTCCCATCTATTGCTCCATTCATGAAACTTATTTAATTCTTCTTGTAGTTCTGTGCAAGAGTCTGTGTTTGTAATTTCCCTTTGTATTTTTGCATCATCAGCAAACATATTTAGGCAGCTTCATTTCCAGTGTGTCTGTCATTTATATATACTAAAAATATAATTGGTGCCAGCACCAAGCCCTGTGGAACTCCACTTTTCACTTCTCTCCATGATGAGTGATTTCCCTTTAGCACTGTTCTCATTTCCCTTTTACTGAGAAAATCTTGCATCCAATCGTACAGTTTACCTTGGAATCCTCCTTGATTGTACAGTTTCCTTAAAATCGTATGTGTGGTACTTGTCAGATGCCTTCTTGAAATCCAAATAGATGCTGTCAACCCAGCCATCTCTTTTCTGTATTATTTCTGTACCTCTGTCATAGTAACTTAATAGGTTTGTGACACATGATTTTCCCTTTCAAAAACCAAATTGTCATTCTGTTATCATATTGTGTTTTTCCAGTTGCTTTACCCAAATTCTTCGTATCAGTTTTTCTAACATCTTGCGTACGATGCTGGTCAGTGATACTGGTTGGTAGTTAAGTGGATTTTGTCTATTTCATTTCTTGAAAAGAGGCACAATTTTTGCTTTCTTCCAAATACAGTATCAGGTAGTTTTCCTTGTTTTAGGCATTCTCTGAATATTAATTGTAATGTACTGCTTAGCTCTATTGCTTGCGTACGATGCTGGTCAGTGATACTGGTTAGTAGTTAAGTGGATTTTGTCTGTTTCCTTTCTTGAAAAGGGGCACAGTGTTTGCTTTCTTCCAAATTCAGTATCAGGTAGTATTCCTTGTCTTATGGATTCCTTGAATATTAATCGTAATGGACTGCTTAGCTCTTTTGCACATTCCTGTAGTACCCAGCACGAAATCTCGTCAGGGCCATTGGCTTTTCCCGTCTAATTTCCTCATCTCTTCCTGGACCTCTTGTTTTACTAAATGTATATTTGTTAATATGTGTGGGTATGCTTGTTCGTTTTCATCTTTCGCAAATCTACTTTCTATAGTAAAAGCTAACTGGAAATTTTTGCTTAGTACTTCACAAATATCTTCTTCATTGATATAGATTTTCCCCTCATCCATGATGGATTGTATTTTATCTTTAACTTTTGCATTGCTTCATATGTAGCTGTAAAATAACATCGACTGATTAGTACTTTTATTTATAATGGGGGTGTGAAAGATAAAATGGTAGATTACTAGTGGAGAAGGGAGAAAAAGTAAACAGATGGAGAGATCACTTTAATGAACTGTTGAACATAGAGAATGAAAGTAATGCAAGTATAAGTGGCTGGGGAATGGCAGGGAGAAGGAGGGTTGTGAGAAGAGAGGAAGAAATCACCAGGATGGAAGTGGTGGAAGCAATGAAGAAAGTTAAAATGGGGAAAGCCCCAGGAATTGATGGAGTGTGTGGTGAAATGCTGAAGCATGGGGGAGAGATAGTAATAGAATGGATGTGGAAGGTGTGCAGATTGGCTTGGGAGGAGGGTAGAGTCCCGGAGGATTGGAAGTCAGGTATAATTATTCCTCTGTACAAAGGAAAAGGGGAAAAAGCAGTGTGTGGTAATCATAGGGGCATTTGCCTTCTCAGTGTAATAGGAAAAATATATGGTAGGATACTTATTGACAGAGTTAGGGAAATTACTGAGGAATTAGTTGGAGAAGAACAAGGAGGTTTTAGGAAGGGAAGAGGTTGTGTAGACCAGATATTCATTCTTAGATCCGTAGTGGAAAAGTTTCTAGAGAAGGGCAAGAAGTTGTATGCAGCCTTCATGGATCTGGAGAAAGCATATGACAGGGTGGATAGACAAGGTTTGTGGAAGGTATTAAGAATATATGGAGTGGATGGGAAGTTGTTGAAGGCAGTGAAGAGTATGTATGAGGGTGCTAAGGCTGCAGTGCGTGTGGATGGCAAACTGAGTGAATCTTTCCATTTGAAGGTTGGATTGAAACAAGGATGTGTCATGTCTCCATGGTTGTTCAATCTGTATATGGATGGGGTTATAAAAGAGATACAAGGTCGGGCAGTGGATGTTGGAGCGGCCCTAGTGAGAGAGGGCAGTGTTTGGAAACTACCTGTACTGTTGTTTGCAGATGATACTGTGTTGTTGAGTGAAGACGAAGGGGAGCTGCAAGGCTTGGTAGATGAGTTTGGGAGAGTGTGTAAGAAACGGAATCTAAAGGTGAATGTGGGGAAGAGTAAAGTGATGGTCTTCGAGAGAAGTGAAGCCAGTGAGTGTACAGTGAGATTGGATGGGAAGGAAATGGAGAATGTGAGTGAATTTAAGTACTTGGGCAGTGTGATGAGTAAGGATGGTAGTCTGGAGGGTGAAGTGCTCGAAAGGGTACAGCAGGGAAGGAAGGTTGCTGGTTCGTTGAAAGCAGTGATAAGAAACAGGGAGGTGAGCATGGAAGTGAAAAAGTTGTTACATGACAGTATTGTGATACCAACTCTGACATATGGAAGTGAAGCTTGGACCCTGTTGGAAGGACAGAAGTCAAGAGTGAGAGCAGTGGAAATGAGTTATTTGAGAGGAGCATGTGGAGTCACATGGAGAGACAGACTAACAAATGAGGAAGTGAAGGAGCGTTGTGGTGTGGTTGAGGACGTGATGGGAAGCGTTAGGAGAAACACGTTAAGGTGGTTTGGGCATGTGGAGAGGATGGAGAGTGAAAGATTGACGAGGAGAGTGTATGTGAGTGAGGTGGAGGGGGCGAGAGGGAGGGGGAGGCCGAGGATGAGATGGAGGGATGGAGTGGAGAGGTATATGAGAGAGGGGGGTGTGAGTTGGGAGCGTGGTAGTGAAATGGCAGGGGACAGAGTGACGTGGAGGCGATTTGTTTGTGGCCACCCCGTTCGGGATTGAGGCGTCTGGCAATAGATAGATAGATAGTCTTCCTCAAACTGCCTTTGAGCTTCTCTCCTTATCCCTGTATAATTATTTTTTGCCTGCTTGTAGTTGTTATTGTATATGTTCTCTCACATTTATGTCTTCTGTATCTGATCCAAAGCAAATCTCTTTTCTCTTTTGCATTTTTACAGTCAGTACTGAACCAGTTCTTTATCCTTATTTCCGTGTCTTTGTGCGGTGGGACAGTTATGGACTCCTGTTTCGTAAAGTTCACAGAAGTTTTTATATACGGTAATCTCTATAATATCCGAACACACAGTAACCAGACACCCCAGTGTCTGGAGATTTTGGGCCCGGGCCTCCACACACACAATAAAAGACCCGTAATTTGAACTTGGTGCATGGTGCTGACCAGCTGTGTTTTGGCGCATAGATAGCGGTCCCCTGCTTCCCTCCCCTCCCCAGTTACCGCCTAACTACCATCAGGAGTAGGTGTTCATCATATTGGCTGCCACACATGCTCGTTTTTGTGAATAAATACAGTAGTGTATAAACTGCAATACCTTGCCATTAGACCACATGGGAATTTACAGTGTTGTGCAGTGTTAAGAAATTAGAATTCAGTGTGCAAAGGATTAATTGCAGCACAACACAGGAGGTGGTTTAATCCTCGTAATGGACGGACGTGTTGTAAGTACCCTGTCAGCTGCTAAATATTTTCCATAATCACCTCCAGTTCCTCATTCTCTGGTTCCTTTTCATTTATTTCATGCTTTCTGTCCCATATTTGTGTGATTAGGGTTAAATAGGTGCATTCATGTCTGGTAGGGAGTTAGAGTGACCTGCCAACTGCTAAATATTTTCCATGTTCACCTCTAATTCCTCATTCTCTGGTTCATTTTCATTTATTTTATACTTTCTGTCCCTTATTTGTGTGAACAGGGTCTTAAATAGGTGCCCTGCATGTCCACTAGGGAGTTATGTACACTAACCCTCAGCTATCGCGGGTTCCGCTATAGTGTTTTATCGCTATCGCGCCCGTGTAAAAAACTACCCAGATACCTTTATCGCGCACTAAATGCACCAGAAGTGTTAAAAGATTTTTAAAAGGCCAGGCTCCAGCACTCTGCCCAGCCAACAAAAGATTCACCTGGTGATTGATTGCGTGACGCCAACGCCAGCCGAGCGCTGACTGGCCGCCTGACTGAGTCTCCCTCGCCGTCCGCCAAGCCATTCAAGTGCTCGTCCTCAGACCGCGAACAGTGACAGCGAGAACAATAACCTTTTTTGTGATATTACAATGGTCAAATAACTCAAAGTCAATTGGCCACCCCTTATGGGATTATGGCATCTGGCAATTGATAGATAGATCACCCGTAGCGCTCTTCATTAATGACAGAGAATTGTCTTGTTATTGCTGTGACGGCGAATTGTCCCTAGACCATCAGTCCTTGCTGACGACTTCTTTATTGCTTTTATTTTTTTCCTTTATTGTTGATGACTAATGGCTTTCAAAAATAGTTTAACACTGCATTTTTTTAACCCCTTAACTGCAGGTCGTCACTTCCGTGACACTCGTGTGCAATGGATCATACCGCAGGGTGTCACTTTTGTGATTTTGTGTTGTTTTGAATTTGCCCAGGCTTTCAGTTAGTGACTTGTATCATCTATCAGCATTGCCAATGTCCAACAATAGTCAGAGCTGCTAATGTCATCAGTACTCCCATCCATTGTTGACAATTTAGCCATTTTCCCCAATTCAAGACCCCTCCCTACCTCCCCTCCACTACCCTCTCATGTCGTCTGCTCAGCTGCTCTTCGCTAAGTAAATCTTCCCTGGATTTTTCCACTGATTTCATCCAATGAAATGAGCCCTATGCCCTATTCTTATACCAGATAATATATACCAGATAATATATATATATATATATATATATATATAAGGTAATTGATAGTGCAATACACCTGGAATTGGCTAATTATCACTTGGCAACATCCAACCTGCACTCGTTCGCTAATTTCCCTTGCTTTTTTTCCCTGTGAAATATGCTGTATGAGCTATTCTCGTAATATAAATGTATATAAGAAAGGAAGGGAGAAGCCTGAGTGATATTTATGTTCACCTGGAACTACCTAATTTATTACATATTGTCTAGATTTCCTACGACTTATTTCTTAGCATATACATTAGCAGCTGACATTTTCAACTCTTGGCTACCGAGATACGTACAGTACATTCAGTTCACCCTTGTCCTTCAACATGTAAGGATGTTGCAGTTGTGCCCCTCCATTTCTACCGCTTTTGTGCCCATTATAAAAGGCCCTGTGACCTCTACCCCTACTAAACATTGTGTGGGAAGCGGTAAAGGGCTGTAGATATATACAAGTGTAATAAAGTACTAGAAATAATAAAGTGTGAGTGTGTTGTGACGGGGAATTTGACTTGACAGCGAATTGTCCTGAAACCATCAGTCCTTGCTGACAATTTTTTATAGCTTTTATTTTTTTTCCTTAATTGTTGATGACTAATGGCTTTCAAAAATAGTTTCACACTGCATTTTTTTTTTAATGGGCACTGAAACTTATTCCTGGCGAAATGTGTGTGATGCTAGACGGCCATCAAAAGAGATAGTAAGTTCTGTTTTTTATTAACCCTTCCCGTAAAACAAACAATTCAAGTCAAATGGCCACCCTTTACGGAATTATGGCGTCTGGCAGTAGGTAGATGGATAGATAGATAGACCACCCATAGCTGTCTTCATTAATGACGGCAAATTGTCTTGTTATTGTTGTGACGGGGAATTTGGCTTGACAGCGAATTGTCCTGAAACCATTAGTCCTTTGTAACAACTTTTTTATAGCTTTTTTTTTTCCCTTAATTGTTTATGACTAATGGCTTTCAAAAATAGTTTCACACTGCATTTTTTTTTTAATGGGCACTGAAACTTATTCCTGGTGAAATATGCATGATGCTAGACAGCCATCAAAAGGGATAGTAAGTTCTGTTTTTTATTAACCCTCCCTGTAAAACAAACAACTCAAGTCAAATGGCCACCCTTTACGGAATTATGACGTCTGGCAATAGATAGATAGTATATTTCTAATTTGCATGCTTATTTTTAGACTGTTATATGTTGTTATGTGGTACAAAAAGGGTATCTTAGGGATAAATATTGAGGTCATGGCACCAATTAGAATTATTACCATAAGTTCTTCAATTTGGCTATCACGTTTTTGGCTGTAGTGCAGACATAGCAGCACCAATTAAGCATGATAGCTGAGGGTTGAGTGTAGTTGGTTTTCTGAGTTAGGGTGGGTTAGGGTTCATAAATACCAGTCCAGGAGGCAGGGTCCCAGTAACCGGATAGACCCAGTTTCCGGACATTCCCTTGGCTGTATTACATCGGATATTGGAAAGATTACTTTAATATTTATATCTTGTCCTTTTAGCTCCTTTTCCCAATCTATATTGTTGACGTACTTCTTTATGTCATGATAGTTGCCCTTTTTGTAGTTTAGCCTCTTTTTGTAATTTTCTTTACCTCTGACTATATCATACGCTATCCTGAAATTGTAATCTAGCTAGTGCTGTATGATCGCTTTTGCTGAATGGAGGGTGACAGATTATATTGTCAATTTCATTTTCTTTCCTAGCACATATGAGATCTAATAATGAAGGGTCGTCTGGTCCTCTTTTTCTGGTGTTCTCGTTTTCATGTTGTGTTAGAAAAAATTCCTGTATAAGATCCAAAAGCTTTTGATCCCAACAACTTTCATGGCTTTTTACATCTAGAGTATTCCAGTTTATATTTGTGTTAAAATATCCCATTAGTATAATTCTTTCAGATTTTTCTTCCATTTTGTATATGGTAGTAGGGTTCTTAAACTCTGAATTGTCTTTTCTACCAGATCTTCATATTCACCTCTATCCCATGTGTTTGTCTTGGGTGACATATATAAATTTGCTACAGTTATTATCCCTTCTAATATGCTAATCTCTGCTGCAACTAATTCTACTTGTGAGGGTATGTCTGTTTCTATCTTTTTTACTTGGAATCTTTTCTCTTTATCATAATTCCTCCTCCTTTTTTTTTGTATTTCTGTCTTTTCACCAAATATTGTACCCATCCAAATTTAAAGAGTCGTTTGATATCCTTGAGGTTAATTTTGTTTCTGTTAGACAAATAGCTGATATGAGGCTTATTTTCTGTTATATAGTCTTTTATCTTTAATAATTTGGATACCTTTCCATTTACATTTGAGTACATTAACTTAGCCACATTGTTCACATATTTGCACTGGCTGAGCCACTATCTTGCTTTTATTTAGTCCCTGCTGTTTATGTGCCATTTTTTTCCTTGCAATCCTATTGCAGTAATTTTTTAAAAAAAGACTTCTCTCTTCATCTGATCTTGCATCATTCTTTCTTTTTGCATCTTCCCCCTTAATAATCCCCATTCCTTTTGAGTTAGGCACCTTTTTATCCACACTTCTTTGTACTCCTCTGATTCCTTAAGTTTGTGAGCATATTTTAATACCTCTTTTACAGTGTTTACACTTAAGGTTACTTTCAGATACCTTAACTTGCTCCTCTCATATTTCCCAAATCGCTTAAATTCCTCTACATCTTTCTCACAGATTTTGTTTGATACTACTTTCAGTATGTTCATTATACAGTATTTACCATATCCTTGTTATCTCTGGTGATTCTGTTCCTTATTTCTTTTTCACCTTTACCAGTGGTGACTTTAGATCTGTTAATCCTAGCTGTTTCCCTTATCAGCCTTGGGTTCTTCCTTATGATGTCTTTCACCTCTCTTGTATATGCGCGGGAGTGGGTGAGAATGAGAGGGCGAAAGAGGGAGTGTGTATTGTTGTGAGCAACAGGTAGAAGGAGAATGTAAGAGAGTATGGATCAGTTGGGTCAAGGATTGTGTGGGTAAGAGTGAAAGTTGGACTACAAATGTGGGCAATTGTGTGCGTGTATGCGCCAACACAAGATCGTGTAAGTAGAGTGAGAGAAGAGTTTTGGACAAATGTGGAAGCCTGCTTGGAAAAGTTTGAAAGGAATGAGAGAGTGTTTCTGATTGGAGATATGAATGGAAAAGTAGGGAATGAGAAGGTGGATGGAGTGGTTGGTGAGTGGGGTGTCCCTGCAGAGATGGATGAGAATGGCTGTGCTTTAGTGGACATTTGTGCTGGGAGGGGGTTGGTGGTAGGTAATACCCTCTTCAGGCACAAAATGATCCATAGGTATACATGGTGAGTGGTGAGAAGAGAGGACGGGGGAATGAATGAACGGAAGGCAATGATTGACTATGTGTGTGTGGATGAAAGGATGAGAAGATGTATAATGGATGCAAGAGTATATAGAGGTTGGGGGAGGGGACTTTCTGACCACCACTTGGTGGTGGCCAGAATCAGAATCCAAACAAGATAGAGGAAGAGAAGAAGGGAAAGACAGGAGGAAGTATTTGTTACAAGGAGGGTAGAAAAGTTACAAGAGGATGGAATAAAGGCTGAATATAGAAGGGAAGTGGAGGAGCAATTGGGTAAATATAGATTGGAGCANGGAGTGGGTGAGAATGAGAGGGCGAAAGAGGGAGTGTGTATTGTTGTGAGCAACAGGTGGAAGGAGAATGTAAGAGAGTATGGATCAGTTGGGTCAAGGATTGTGTGGGTAAGAGTGAAAGTTGGACTACAAATGTGGGCAATTGTGTGCGTGTATGCGCCAACGCAAGATCGTGTAAGTAGAGTGAGAGAAGAGTTTTGGACAAATGTGGAAGCCTGCTTGGAAAAGTTTGAAAGGAATGAGAGAGTGTTTCTGATTGGAGATATGAATGGAAAAGTAGGGAATGAGAAGGTGGATGGAGTGGTTGGTGAGTGGGGTGTGCCTGCAGAGATGGATGAGAATGGCAGTGCTTTAGTGGACATTTGTGCTGGGAGGGGGTTGGTGGTAGTTAATACCCTCTTCAGGCACAAAATGATCCATAGGTATACATGGCGAGTGGTGAGAAGAGAGGACGGGGGAATGAATGAACGGAAGGCAATGATTGACTATGTGTGTGTGGATGAAAGGATGAGAAGATGTATAATGGATGCAAGAGTATATAGAGGTTGGGGGAGGGGACTTTCTGACCACCACTTGGTGGTGGCCAGAATCAGAATCCAAACAAGATAGAGGAAGAGAAGAAGGGAAAGACAGGAGGAAGTATTTGTTACAAGGAGGGTAGAAAAGTTACAAGAGGATGGAATAAAGGCTGAATATAGAAGGGAAGTGGAGGAGCGATTGGGTAAATATAGATTGGAGCAGATGGGGGACGTGGAGGGTGTGTGCAAGGTATTGACAGAAGAAATCTGTGCAGCATGTGAGGTGGTGTGTGGGGTGAAGAGAAGACGAAAGGGGGTTCAGGGAACAGCATGGTGAACTGAAGAGGTGAGAGAGGCTGTGGCACAAAAGAAGAAAGCATATAATGAGTGGAAGAGGAACAGGGGCAACGAAGAAGCTGAGAGACGGACGAGAGAGTTATATATAATGAGGAGGAGAGAGGTGAAAAGGTTAGTAAGAGAGAGTAAGAAGAGAGTGGACGAGGAATTTGGAAGGAATTTGAGTGCAAGGTGGAGGGAATGTAAGAAAATGTTCTGGAAGGAGGTAAAGAGAGCTAGACAGGGTGCCAACAAAGTCAGTGGGGGTGTGAAAGATAAAAATGGTAGATTACTAGTGGAGAAGGGAGAAAAAGTAAACAGATGGAGAGAACACTTTAATGAACTGTTGAACATAGAGAATGAAAGTAATGCAAGTAT
>JAGKTI010029239.1:0-12713 GCA_018397915.1 Birgus latro | reverse complement strand
AAAAAAAAAAAACAGAGTTTCTACTACTACTGCCACTTGTTATCCACATTCCCTTGGTGATTCAATGGAAGTCCTGGAGTAGCTATTTAAGGGCTTTACTGTCGAGCGGCTGGAAAGAGTGTTCCCTTTACAAAAGTCAGCCCCTTACTGACTTACATCTGCTTGCTCGAGCCTGGGAGCTCTCGTTCAGTCAGCGCTTTTAGTGTGGGCACATAGTGGGGGTGGGGGGCATATATACATACATATAACGGGGATGGTACAATACTCCCCCGGGTAGCTGAGATGGTGTCTCCTGACACTAGAGAGAAGTTATATGGGGGTTGTCTATATTACTAAGGTAGGTGGGAGATTTGTACAAGGGGGAAGTAAGATACAAGGGTTGGAGGGAGAAATTATGATACAGGGGTTGGAGGGAGGAAGTGCGATACAGGGGTTGGAGGGAGGAATTATGGTATAGGGGTTGGAGGGAGGAATTATGATACAGGGGTTGGAGGGAGGACATGGCCATGTCAAGGGGATGTAAGCTAGGAAAATACATTGTTGCAATGGAAGGTATGTTGATATAAGATACACAAGGAGTCATGTCGATATATGATACACAAGGAGTAAATATGAGTATGCATTCATGTAGGTTCTTATATCTATATAAGTATATAGCTATTTTCTAAACAGGTTGCACATCTTTTTTTTTGTTAGTTTATGTCACACAGTACTGTACCAAAGAAATGCCATCATTTGCTGGTGGTACTCTTTCTGTCCACAGTTTATTTATCAGTAGGCATTGGTAGTCACTGAATGTGAGGGCACTAAGTACGGGTAGTTTCAACATCTTGTGGAGGTCGTACTATGCCTGTTGCGATTCTGATTTCCTGCAGTCTGTGTTCCATTTTCTGGACACAACAGTGCACTGCACAGATGATGAGGAGAAAACCTATGAAAGAGATGATCACAGGGGGAAACACAACTGTTGGATGAACCCATGAACGGCCGAAGGCCAGAGAATATTGATCCATAATGAAGTCACTGTCGTTGAGGAATGCTAGCATAGGCATGTCGGGGGAGGTGATGGTAATGTTAGCAGATGGCAGGTCATAGGAGTGTTTACGGACTGATTGGTGCTAGCAAGTGGCGTAAGAGATGACTGACTCTGATTTGACGGTACAATAGTCCAGTGCTTAGTAGAGACCACTAGCAGGTACGGAGCGGGCCGAAGTACCAGGACACGTGGTGGTGACAGAGATGGGAACAGGAAAGAAGAAGTACTGGACGTGGTTGAGGTGAGCATGGTGGACTGGGAGTTCAGGAGCTGGAACAAAGGAACAGGCCAAGTATATGGAATGGTTGCGAACTAAAGCAGACTCACAAGATGTAGCGCTGCTAGGGAAGATAGCGAAAAGGTGGGCAGCACAGAGACGAGAGGTAGGGGTGAGGGAGGAACATTTCTGGAGGTCTGTGGTAGAAAGGAAGGCAACTGAAAGATGGTCATGGGAGAGGTGGAAATATTCTGCAATAAGGAGTTGCTGTACCGGAAGGGGAAGGGAATGATGTGGAAAAGGGTGAAGGTGATGGCAGAACATAGAGGAATATGGACGATGATGTATTTGGTGAGAAGAGTGGCCTCGAGAACTGGATAGTAATATTCGAGAGAGGAGTAGGGAAGTACTGGGGATAGACCAAAAGTAGAGAAAGCCCATTCTAATACAGAGCAGAGAGCTGAGATAGGCACTAAGTCTGCAGTGACACGTCCATTAATAGCATCGACTAGGATACGAACCAAGGTAGTGACTTGAGAAAGTAGAGAGTCCATGGCTAGTTGGAGAGCATCCATGTTGAGTTTGAGACAGAAGAATTGAAAACATTTGGTAGCAGCGGTGTCTCAAACCATCGTTTCTGACCACCTCCTACAGTGTTTAGTGCCACCAACAAATACTCGATGCCCCGCATCTCACGGCCTCGCCCTCTCAGTGTCTCTCGTGGTGTAATACCAGCTAATACCGGCTCTGCATCTACAGGTGTCCGATTTCCCTCACCAGTGCCATCCTCTAACCCGACCACACCCTCACACATTGCTCCTGGCCGCAAGTGTCGCCGCCACTGACCTATGCACCTGTCTCACCTGTACTGACACCTGTTCAGTGATCATCATATCGTGTTCCCTCATCTCCTCATCTCACGGTGTCCCCTCTCTAACATCTGCCGTTCCCCCGACATCACCCTCTTCATCTGCCACCCACCAGCTTTGCACCTGCCCTGTGGGAACATCTGTCCTCGCCCCGCAACTCAACCTTACACCCCTTGGTGCCTCCCATCTGGTCCGAATTAACTGCTCGGACATGTTCACATACCATCTCCCAGCCACCGAGCCAGCCTGCCTCCACCACAACACCAGCATGGGGCCTCCACATTCCCACCCAGTCTCATCTCCCGCCAGCTGACCGGCCACTCTCGCCTCACGTCCTCCTCTCCTCTGCAAGTCCACGCCCTCTCCACTTCGTTCACAACTCAGCTGTGTAACTATAATAGGATATCTTCATCCAACCACTATTGACTTTCTGTAGAGATTATCCTCTGGCTTTTCTCTACAGATTGCATATTACTGTCAATATTCATCTCATTCCCCCCTCACTTCATACTCATCTTCACCGACTGTATTTATTACTCATCACACATTTCACCTTTTTTTTATTAAACCCCGCATCCCGTCATCTTCATTCATTTCCAGTTTCATTCTCATGGTACATTTTCTCATTTTCATACTGTAAATATATACATATCCCTACTCATCTTTCATCTTACATTATGTCGCCAGACTACATGTCATACTTTGAATATACGGAACTTACTCCAACCACTCTTAGCCAAGAAACAACGAATGCTCACACTCCACCCACCGAGCACGATTCAGTGACTCATTTACGTAGCAGGTGCACGTATCCACGGCCCAACTCACAACCTGCCACTTCATTCCCTACCTACCCACATCCTTCCCATCCCGACACTATCCATCCAGGTACCTCACACTCTATCCCTGACTCTCTGCAGCCTTCTCCCATCCCTGCTCCTACCCCTATCGTACTCTCTCCTGCCCCACTTCATCTCCCATCTCGCTTACACTTAACTACCATTACCTTCTCTCTCTCTCAATCCCCTACTTCAATTACTTCCACACTTCCAACCATGGACCAAACAACCCCTACTCCATAGTCTTTCTATCTCGATGATGCCAATCGTCCCAAATTTACCGGCGAAGACTCAGCTCGGTCTGTTTATGATTTCCTCAGAGAGGTAGAAACCGACATCCACAATCGGCGGATTACAGATGAAAACCTCAAAGTATCTTATCTAATGGGTCGATTACACCAAGGCAAATCGGACGTCGGATCCGCGATCAGTGCAGGACATTTTGATGGCATTAAAACCTATGATGATTTCCGTAAGAAACTCATAACACTTTGTTGCCAGCATCCCAGTGCCGCATCTCTCATTGGATTCACTAATCTCCTAACTCAGATGGATGAGGATCTGACAGTCCCACCACACCATGCCAAACTACGCGAAGCAGCCGCTGCCATGAAAGCCACTAGTAGCGAGATGCGCCAATTACTTATGGGCACGAAATGGACAGAACAAGTAAATGGAGCTCCTATGCTTTCACTCAACAACTTTGCAGATTTATTTGGTTACCTGAGATTCCTCCATTGGCTTGATCCTAGACAGAGAGAGATAGCCCTGGAGATAGGTTTCAATCCAGGAGATAAAATTGTTCAGATCACTAAAACCATCAAAAACCACCCCTTGGTCTCCCACGTCTGTCACACTACCATTCCACCAGACCAATACCACTCCCGTTCCACCATACAAGGCAGACCTGCCACGCATCGTTCTCCAACCGCCAGTCGTGATCAATCTAGTGTCCGACAGAACAGACAATCCTCAATTCTCTGCTGGCACTGTGGTAAACCTGGACATCGAGAAAACAGTTGCAACCGTAAACACAGACGGTCTCACTCCCAAACTAGACAGCGTACGCCTTCCTGCCCGCGTCGTCCTACATGCAAGTATCATAAGACCAGTACAACTCACACCACCGAGGAATGTCGTTACATCAACCGCCACCAGTCGAGGGAAGCACCGCACCTGTATGGGACCAATATGACATAGCAACAGAACACCAACTCCCCATCCGCCATGTTGGACTCATAACTTCCTCAGGTCTAGTCATTCTAGGATGGAGTAATGCCATACCAACGTCGTTCTTCATGGACACTGGATCGACAGTAAACTTGATTTCTGATACCTCTTTAGACATCATTCAACGCCACCACAAACACGTCACTTTCCTAGAGCCACCTGACATTCGCCTATGCGGTGTAGAAGGTTCAAGTTTAAGGTCAAGGGAAGAGTCACTTTAGAAGTACAACTAGACAGCGCCTTGCTCCCTTTCCCAACAGAATTTCATGCTACTAACGAATTAAAATATCCAGCAGATGCCCTTATTGGCTTACCCACCAAGGCACAACACTCCATTGCGTTGTTGCCTGCCTGTAGTAGTATAGACATTTCTGGGTTCCCAGTCTACAGTATGGAATGTCCCCGTCCTGTACTTACAATAAACTCAGTCATTCAGTCCCCCCTGACTCTCGCACTACCTAAGAGTACAGAACAAGCCAAGCCATCAACATCATCTGAGAATCAAGTCCGCCGACTCAGTCTCAGTTAACTACCTCACAGAGTCTGACTGATGTTCCCCAACATGCAGAGACGAGGTGTGCAGTAAAGAATACGTGCACAATTTTGTTACCGCATGAGTTCACCAAAGTCTCTGTTCATGTTGTAGGTGCGAAAGAAGGAGTGGATGTACTAACACTACCTGAGGCGTGTTGTGTGAACGGCTTAACTTATGCGTCAGACTGGTGCACGGTCTTAGAGGACAGTCTATGCCATCTATACTTACTCAATGTCACGAATGCTCCACTAAAACTTAAAAGTGGTGTAAAGATCAGAGACTTCCTAGTATACCCAGTGGCCATAATGGTGCGCCAGGAATCCTCTATCCCTACTGTTCATACTGATGATGATAGTAAACCAACAGGTGTATGTGCCATTAACTCTACGGGATCTGCTCCGACTCGTTCACCTGACCTGCTCTCAAATCTGACTTACAAGGATTTTCCACAACATAAATCTCAACTGCTCGACCTTTTGCACACTTACAGAAATGTGGTAGCCTTACCCGGAGAACAGATGGGCAGGACAGACTTTGTCAAACAATAAACAGAACTAGTACCAGGAACTCAGCCAATGTACATACCAGAATATCGGTTACCTCACAGCTTGAGAAAACAGATCAGATGATACAGAAAATGTTAGTTCAGGACATTAGCAAACCCTCCGTCAGTCAATGGAATAGCCCTCTTTTCTTAGTCCCAAAGAACGACAGCAACTTTATACCAGTAGTGAACTACCGTAAGGTAAATTCCGTAACTATTCCAGACCGTTTCCCGTTACCCGTCCTCACAGATTTGCTAGAATCACTAGGTGAAAATAACGTAGTCTTTTCATCCCTAGACTTCCTCAGTGGTTACTGGCAGGTCGAAATGGAAGAATCCTCTCACCCAATTACAGCCTTCAGTTTAAGAGACTTCCTTTTGATTTGAGGAATGCTCCTTCAGTATTCATGCGACTTATCCATTCGGTCTTTAGTGGCATGATGGGAGACTCTCTTTCTGCTTACCAAGATGACATCACTGTTGTGAGTAAATCAGTCCCTGACAATTTTGCCAAACTACAACAAGTATTTGAACGCCTACAGTTAGCAGGCCTGAAAATCAACCTCAGTAAATGTGACTTCCTGAGAAAGAAAATAAACTTTCTAGGGCATGTCGTCGGCGCACAAGGCATTCATACTAATGACCACAAAACTAAGGCGATCATCAATTTCCCAGAACCTACCACTACCGATGCTGTATGAAGTTTCCTAGGCCTAAGTGGTTACTACCATATATACATACATATAACGGGGATGGTACTACTACTACTACTATTACTACTACCGCCACTGCTACTACTACTACTACTACTACTACTACTACACTACATGCAAGCACATACATAAACGTGAAGCTAAACACACACACACACACACACACACACACACACACACACACACACACACACACACACACACACACACACACACACCAACTGTTAATGGTTACGAAAAATGAACAAGGGGATGGCCAGTGAAATATCAGGATACATCTTAGTCATAAATTAGTTTGCCTGATATGTCCCAAGACGCCAGACACTCGTAAATGAAAACGACGTTCATTGCTTCTCGTTACGTTTGTTTAATTAACTATCCCCACCCCGGAGGGGCTCGGAGAAGGGTATTGTTTTCACTCGGTTTATTTGTTTGTTTGCCTGTCTGTCTGTTAACAACTTTACGCGAAAATTATTGCCCCGATTATGACTAAAATTGCAGGGATGATGGGCTATGACCTTCTGATCACCTGATTACATTCTGGGGCATATTGAGACGGGTAAAAATCGTGTTTTCGCCATAACTCCTCCCAAATTCGCCATACCAACATGAAACCAAAACCTAAAGGTGCCTTTTTACAGCAAGGGGGTCACCTCCCAGTTAGCGGTAGGGGGATCAATGACAGGTGGGTCGAGCCTAAAATTTCAAATGGACATAAAATCGTCAATTTTCACTCGCTTTACTCAAAAATTGATATGTGACATCTTTGACCTGATATCTTGCGTTTATACGTCAGCACAATGACTGCCGGGAACAGGTTCGCTGTGCCTTGCCACCGCTTCTTGGTTATTCTTGTAGCTGTCGTGGTCTCGTGGTTTAAAGCACATGACACTGACTGAAGGGTACAGCGCTCGATCCCACCTAACAACCACTGGCCGATGTCACGATGGGCATCTGGTTGCAAAGTGTTACACATCCCAAAAACAGCCGTCTACCAAAGAGCGGCGTCTTAGCCCATCAGTGAGAATGTGAAACTGTATCATCATCATTATTCGCATAATTAATATTCTCCTCGTTCTGGAAGAAAACTCTAAATTAAACCATACCCATGTCCATCTCGGCAAACCTACAACGCTCGTCTCCACAGGGTGTTTCTCTCCCGCCTTATCCCACCACCCACCACAAGCCCAACCTGTCCCACCCACTCACTCTTCTCCATCCAAAACATACTTTTTTTCTGACCTTCCTCACCCCATCCTGACACACTTTAAACTACTAAATGAAATTTGTGACCGACAACTTTTCACTGCCAACCTACCTGCCTAGCTACAAGTCATCTTCGAATAGTATACTGATCCCAGCATGCCCCAACACCCACCACAATCCCACTCACACCTCTCCATCCACCCCTCCTGTTTCTCCTATAACAGACTGAATATGGTTAAATGACTGCCTCAACTACTAATGTATTTACAACGCCCATTTTCACAGAATATTCGTATATAGAGTGGGCACTACAGTGTTGCCTGTTACCAGTAAATGAAGTGCGTATGACTGTGCTGCTGTCTGCTAGCAACAAATGAAAAGTGTATGACTGTGTTGCCATCTGTCAGCAATAAATGTAGTGTGCATGGCCGTGTTGCCATTCAGTGGCAGTAAATGAAGTGTGTATGACTGTGGTACCGTTCGGAAGCAATAAAAGAAGTGTTCATGACCGTGTTGCCATTTGGTAGCAACAGCTGAAGTGTGCATGACCGTGCTGCCATTCGGTAGCAATAAATGTACTGTGCATGACCGTGTTGCTGTCTGTTGTCAATAACTGCTGCGGTCGCTATTACGTCATAACTGTGTTTAACCTTTTACAACTTGCATCCCCATCCCACCCACCACATGGAAATAACTGGTACCGAAATAAAAGACTAGATAAAGATCCAAAGCACATTTATAAACTCACATTTTGTTATACGACCAAAGTACAAGTACTCACAGACTGACAATATGAGAGCAGACTATCTATCATCCACTCATTTATTACCCCATAAAGACCATCGGGGGTCGGGATCGGATACTCAGTCACCACAGTTAAGGCATGCGTGACTGGTCACTGACCTTTGGGTCGGGGGTCGGATACTCACTCCCCACAGTTAAGGCATGGGTGACTGGTCACTGACCTTGAGTGGCATTATGTCAGTTATCAACCCCAACAATGCTTCGGATAAATCCTTATGGACACCATCGAGAGAAACGCATTAACCCACTTGATCATCAGCCGTCCATTTGGTTATAGGGTTACCACATCGCGTAGGAAATGGTTTCCTAGGCTACAGGGAAAAAAAGATGTCTTGTCACTCACGGCAGAGTGACCCACAGGCAGCACTACATAGGGTCCGTGGACGATGGGCGTCCCCATCTACCACCAAAGAGTGTCACATGTAATATTTATCTCCAAGTTAGTGAAATAAAAAATAACAAGTCCTCATACTTTATTCAACTTTGTTACAACCTGTAAACGTCTTTGTTAAAGTAAAGGAGATATAAATCCTAAAGTTTCAAAAACAGAAAATTAGTCACAGGTCGGCCATCTTGGATTTTTCAAAACTTCGAAAAGACAGACACGAACCTCCTATATGGCTCCACAATTATACAGAACATGAGAAAATGTCAACAAATGGTTTCTGAGATACAGCGTGGAACGTACGTACGGAAGGATGGAAATGACCTAACCTAAGATTCCACTTCGTGAGAAGCGAAGTGAAATAACTACAATGTATCCCAGAGAGTATTCCTGAACCTCCCAGGCGGGGTTCTGATAATCCCCAAGAGGTTAATGCCTCAGTGGCTTCACAAGGCTGCACTACACGTAATTAATGCACCAGGCGCCGTGTATCCTGCCTCTACCATGATGCTGGAGCAACTCCATGAGGAGAAAAAAAATACAAAAAGGAGAATTTTACGATTCATACAAGGTTCCCTTCGCTCTAATGTCCTGCTCATTACTACAAGAAACAATGGTAGTAACATGTAAGCATAAACGCAAACAGGTACACGTGGAGGTAAAGTATAACTACAAAATATAAATGCCAGTTATGAAGATAACACACATTTATGCAGAAAAGATGAAAATAATGGGAAAATATACATTCTTGCGCACAATTCAAGAGAAAAGTGTAACCAATAACACAAACAACACAATCGGAGGCAAAATGTAAATACAGATCAATTCAACAATTCAACTTACGTGGCTTCCGAAGGTCCGGGAGTTGTGAGAGCGGGAGGGTGGAGGAAGAGGCGGGTGAGGCGGTGCTCGGCTTGCCAGCGGAGGACTGACGGTGGCGACGTCGACGCCCTCGCTGCCTGGTGGGGCGGGCGCTGCTCGGGGAAGGGTCGCCGCCCCCTGTCGTCCCCTCGCTACTTACGGGTGGCTGGGGGTCTTTGGTGGGTCGCTGCGTACTGGAGTTGTCATCCAGCCCGTTGGTGTATACCTCTGGACCTGAGGGAGCACAAAGACGGGGTGACATCATTACACACGCACACACACACACTTACAGGGATATCGAGTCTGCTGCAGCCTTTTCGCCTACTGCTGAAAAAGGAGACTGTACTGTGTACACTGTACATGAGTATGCTTATCAATAAGACTTACCTATAAAATCTACGAGATTCACTAACGATCTACATACATTGTACTGAAGATAAAAAAAATTAATATTATGAATAACTGGCACTAAAGGGTAAGGCATACTGGGACTGCGCGACCTAAAATTTTAAGGGGCAGAGCAAAGATACCCTAATTAAATTCAGAGTAGACTGGATACCATAACGCAATTTTCATAAAATTTAAACAATTATCAGTTTTCAACGGTTATCGAAATCGGATGATGGCACTGTCGATAACCATGTGGGAGATGTTACCACACATCCATACACACACTGCAACCAATAAGGTACCGGCATTTGTACAGGAGGAAAACAACCTGTTGTAAAGTACTCACATAAAGAGTCTTAGTATAGGGAACTCTGCTGAATTGAAGATATTATAATGAGTATCATATCATAAAAAAAAAAAAAAAAGTACGCTGGCACCGTGCATAACTCTCTGAAGGTGATGGAAGAAAGAGTGGTACCAGCAGGGATGAAGCCCGCAGGTGGGTAACTGGAATGGTTGTACAAACATACAACGAGGAAATACAAAAAATGATAAAAATTATCGTGAATTACACCCCTCCTGTACACGTAAAAATACTACAGCTCTGAATCAATTACAGCAGGCATTTTGGAAAATTATAGCAGACAAAATGCATGTGTTCTGTTAATTTTCTTTACTATTGAAATCGTTGAAATGTGTACGCAAATGATTATATATGGAGTTCAAAAACCATGTGTGTCTGTCAGACTGTAGGGGGTGTGAAGGGAGTTTTATCACCACTTTTGATGCCAATATGTATGCGTGCGATCTGGAGATTTTTTGCTAGGGAAGTAATGTAGCTACTTAAACTTTTAAACAATTATAGGTAACCGATACTCTCTGTCCCATATATACACATCTGAACAATACTGAAGTCTTTCATTTTGTCTTTTCTCATACCCTGGGCCTCCTATCTTCCAAAAAGTTGTATCCTAACTTCTCGAAACTATGAAATCATGGCTCTCTCTTCTTTGACTTTCTTCGGAAGAATTTTCTGTTTACTAAAAGGCATACCCTGCCAAGACAATTCCACTTGGAAAGGTGTGCTGTCTTCTCGCGCCGACGGTCAAATGCTACGGTGGTGAAGTTTGAGACTAGAAAGATGAGCACAACTGGGAAAGTTGCTGAAGTGTCGTAAGTCGGATAGCTCCATGGAAGCACCAGTATCATGGTCTGTGTCGATACACTACTGACGTAACGATCAAGCAAAGACCAGGTTTCAATTTCGTAAGGAGTATGAACTCACCCATGTGCTAAGAATAAACACGGGCAGCAATAAACATGGTTATACGTATGCATCGTTACCATGGATGGCATATAATATATCATGGGCAGCTGTTGCTGTCTGAAGTATGAACTAAAATTGACAATGCTACCTGGCTAAAGAATACTTTTAATAAAATACCTTATGCAAAATGGCATGTGATGCTGATGTTAATTTTATATCCAAGTTAAATGAACACTATGGTGAATAACAAGCATGGAAGATATGGTCGGAGCTAAAAATCTACATTATTAGAAGTCAAAATACTAGAATCCTTCAAATAACAGAAACATCAGGTATCTGGTGATGTGTAGCACCATCTGGCTACTCAGTGTGAAAGGACTACTGGCCTCAGGGAACGGATGGTTTTGTCCAATGGTTCTCAATCTAGAGTACATGTACCCTCAAAGGGTACATCGGGCTTTGGCTGAGGGTACACGACCACCTTCAGATTTTAGGATATTTTGTGCATCGATTCCTATTCTCTACTTAGTTTACATGCCTTCTGTACTTAATGCAAGGATTAAGTACAATACAGGAGTGTTTATAAGAAATACTATTACAGGGAAATTATTCAAAGGTATTTTCATTGCAACTCTGTATTGTGTCCTCAGTAACATGTCATGAGGGTGACGGGCAGCTCTTTTTAACCGTAAATCACTATCTCGTCAATTCAATACACATTCTGTAATTACAAATCCATGGTATAAACCCTAAAAAACAGAATGTAATCTTCACACCTTCAACACTCCTACTCTGAACTCCAGTAAAACGCCAGTAAAACGTGGCTGGCTCTCTGAACTCTAGTAAAACGTGGCTGGCTCTCTGAACTCCAGTAAAACGTGGCTGGCTCTATAACTCCAGTAAAACGTGGCTGGCTCTCTGAACTCCAGTAAAACGTGGCTGGCTACCAGCTTAGATGGCAGTTCAACTTAAATAAGGCGTGCTAAGTAACATATTCAGCAATGTTTATTAACTGCCATTGCACTTACCAGACCAAAATTGTCATTACAAAAGATATATTGTTACTTATTAAGAACATAAGAACATAAGAAGAGAGGATAACTGCAGTAGGCCGGTTGGCCCGAGCTAGGCAGCTCCTAGAAGAGTAACTGAACTACTAGGATGAGATAAGGACAGCAAAGAGTGCTGCGGTGGTCTGGGCATATGGAGAGAATGGATGAAGAGCGATTGATGAAAAATATAACTGGATCTGATGTGAGAGGAGTAAGGCTGAGAGGAAGACCACAAATAGGATGGATGGAGAGTATGAAGAGAGCGTTAGATGCGGGTGGGATGTCTGGGATGTCTGTAGAGCGTGGAAGAGAAGCTGCACCTGATAGGGATGAATGGAGAGAAATTGTGAATCCATAAATGGTGGCGCGGCCCCGACGGGATGTCCTTCTGCATCTGGTCTGACCGGCTGATCGGGTCAGGTGTGGAAAAGGGGATGGGTCCATTGTGATGTGGCAGGGAAAAACCAGCTCTGCTGTCAGGCGCTGCTGCAGAAGTCCTGAAGTCGCTGGAATGCATTGCGCAATTGATCCTCGTGCGGTGTGGTGCGGTGAGGAGTGGTCCCTTCTCCCCTCAGAGGCTAAGATACGAGTAAATGTGTGTGTGGATAAGTAATTTGGTGAGTGTGTCGTCCTGTCGCGGCTACCCCTCTCCGGGGGAAAAAGCCTAGGTATGTAGACAGACATATTTATCTGCAAATTAAACTCTTCAGTGGCGGTCTTGTTAAAAAAGGCCTTCAGATAATATCGTAGTGTAAAGTTTTTGAT
>JAGKTI010029238.1:0-12714 GCA_018397915.1 Birgus latro | reverse complement strand
AAGTTCATGGTAATATAGTAAATAGGTAAACTACCCATTAAACATCCATTGTTACCTGTTGAGCTGATCAGCAAGTTTCCCCTAGATTACATTAACAGTTATATGGAAAAGCTTGTGATAATTTTTTAACATATTACCATCATGTAATGAGGATTAGCCTATTGTATAGTGATGTTTATTCATCTGTCTTAGTGATTCTTGAACTTTATTGGCCCCAATACACCAAGTTCAGTTCCAAGCCACCCCTCTTAATACTATTACTCCTTTCACATTCAGTTTCCTCTTAAAAGAGACAACCAGTGATTTACAGTTACCATACTCTTTTTTAAGAATGCCTTCTTGGATACCCCCAAGAACCCATTTCAGTACCCTGCTACGTTAAGAATGGTTGATCTATCCCCAATTATGAGATCATTGTCTAAATTAGTACTAAGAAAACAAAACTGGAAGGCCTTTGTACCTACAGTGATCCCTTGGTTATAGCAGTTTTTATCACTGCAAGTGAAAGTATGAGCTCCTTCTGTTTTTGCACATTTTTCAGTTAAAAACATTTACTGCGCACCTGAGCTGGGTTCTACTGACAATGATGGTGCAGTATGTGTGGATTCTGATGACTTTGAGGGATTCATACCAGAGACCCAACTCAGGGGGTTAATTTTAGGTGGTGTAGACCACTGTCTCTCCACCTCCTCCTAGCCTCAGAACCCCTTACATGAAACATCTCATGTCACTCTGTGGTATGTGTTTTTTTGTCATTGTGACTTTTTCATCACTTTCTATGAATCTAACTATGTCTGTGTGTATTTCTGATACTTGCCATAGCAGTATGTATGTATTTAGTGGGTATAAATTGCTATTAATTGGAAGATTTGGGTTTATGAATGTGCCAGGTATTAATTAGGATAAATCCCAAAAGTTCAGTGCGTACGTTATTGCACAGTCACGCACTAGGCTCAGTACCAATAATGCATAATAACCAAGGGATCTCACACTTTATCATTCTACAGACAACTGTCAGCTGTGCAAAATTCTTAACATTATCACTAAATTATAAACCTCAACCTCCAAGACCCACATGGCCAATTACCAACAACACCCAAAACATCCCTTTGTACAAGGAACAAGCAACCATACCCATGGACCACTACGGAAACATGTCACCAAATACTGATATGCACTGAGTCAGAAAAACCGTCCTCTCAGCATAGGGAGTCCTTTCCACTTGATCATAATACTACCCCTTTCACTCCAGAACAGACACATGCTGGTAAAATTATCAAGAAAACAAAGAACTTGACAAGCATATAGCTGGATGACAGCAATTTGCACCATAAACGTTGAGGACTACAACACATCCAGGTTTCTCACAAACATCAGTAACTACTCATGCACATACTGTTGCATTCTCAGTATTCGTCAGTATGGAACACTGATCAGTATACAGTACTTACCCTGGCAACAGCTGATGAGTGTGTTGGAGAGCGCCCAAGATCAAGGAGGGATTTTGTGTCGCTGGGGACACTGGCCACAATTGACGAGTCATGCAGCCATGCTAGCTGGGTATCAAGAGCGGCACAGACTTCTGTCTTGATGAGCAAAAGTTTGCTGAGTAGGAACAAGGAGAGATATGTTAGGGGGAAATTGCTGAGGAGGTGCAAGGCCACTTTCATGCAAATGATCTTTGACCTGCTTACCAAGCCTTGAAGAAGCTCCACTCCAGACCTGCCTCTCAGGCTAACCCAGTGTGGATGGCAGATGGATGTCCTAGGTCAGGGATGAATGAGTTTAGGACTCACTGGACTGACTACATTGAGCAGCTGTATGTAGCTGAACCTCTCATCAGAGAGCTTCCATCATCTGTAGTGTACAGCCAATGACTGCTTTCCCATTGACTGATACCCTGCCTATCTAGAGGAAATCAAGAAGGCAGTGGACAAGTTGAAAAGTGGTAGAGCAGCTGGTGCTTGTGACATCCCACTAGAAGTGATCAAAGCTGAAGATAAAGCCATGATCAGATGTTGTCTGGCAGATGAGTATCATTCCTCCTGACTGGACAAGAGGTTTGGTCACCCTTCTTTGTAGCAATTACTGTGGTATTACATTGCTCAATGCAAGTTGCATACGCACTTTCTCTTGATGCATATCAGGGACCCCCCCCCCCCTTCTTTTTTTATAATGCGAGGAAGAAGGAACCAAAGGCTAGGAGACTGCAAATATAGTTCCTTCCAAGAAAAACAAAAACAAAAGAGCCAAGTTCTAGATCCGTTCATTTCGAGATGCCTGGACACATTGCGTTTGAAAGACAGGAGATCATAGGAAGTAGGAAATACAGACAGAGGGAGACAGTTCCAGAGCTGACCTGTTACATTAGTGAAGGACTGGGAGTAATGGTTAACTCTTGCATTAGAGAGTTGGACAGAAAAGGGATGAGAGTTTGTTGCTAGATGGGTGCTACATGCCCGTTGTAGAGGTGGAGGGATGCAGACAGAGAGTTCAGAGGAGCAGTGACCATGTAAGCAGCATTTAGAAAAGAGATAAAGATGCAACAGTGCAGCAAAGAGACAGAGGTTGAAGGGAGCCAGTAAGAGGAGGAGAGTTATGAGACAAAATGCCTTTGACTCCACCCTGTTGAGAGGTGCTGTATGTGGGGAGCCTCCCCATACATGAGAGTGGTACTCTACATGGACGAATAAAATCTGTGTATAAAATCATCAACTGTGCAGGGGTATAGAAGGTATGGAGTCGGCTTAGCACACCTGGTCCCTTGAAAGCAGATTGTACGAGAAATGTAACATGATCTTTCCAAGTTAAATCCCTAGTGAATGAAACCCCAAGCATGTTCAAGGATAATGCGGGATTGAGCTGGATGTTATTAAACATTAGTGGGTACCACTGTGGAAGATTTTGTCGGTTCGATAAGTGTAAAAACTGAGTCTTTCATTCATTAAAAACAACAAAATTATTTTTATCCCAGTCAGAGATACGAGCCAAGTCAGACATTAGGTGTGCCATAGCCTCATCCCTCATTTGTTTAAGTAACTGCTGAGATGGACGTTGCGGGAACCGAATGGAAAGGTGTAGAGTGGAATCATCAGTGTACGTGTCGATAGGGTTAGATGTACAGCTTAGAAGACCATTAATGAATAAAAGGAAGAAAGTTGGTGATAGGACAGAGCCCTGAGGAACACCACTGTTGATAGATGTAGGAGAAGAATGATGGCTGTCAACAGCAGCGGCTATAGAACGACCAGAAAGGAAACTGTAGATGAAGGCAATGATTGAAGGATAGAAACCGTAAGAGGGCAGTTTGGAAATTAAAGATTTATGCCAGACTCGATTGAAAGCTTTTGAGATATCAAGTGCAATGGCAAAGCTTTCGCCAAAGTCCGGAAAGGAGGATGACCAGGAGTCTGAAAGGTAGGTGAGAAGATTGCCAGTTGAGCGTCCCTAACGGAACCCATACTGACGATCAGAGAGAAGGTTGCGATAGGAAAGATGCTATAAAATTTTTCTGTTCAGAATTGACTTGAAAACTCTTGAGACACAGGATGTTAAAGCAATTGGACGATAGAGGGTTGGGAATGGTCACCCTTCTTTGGGACTGGCTGAATGAGAGCAAACTTCCAGCAAGAAGGAAAGGTATAAGTTGACAGACAAAGGCGAAAGAGTTTACTTAGGCAGGGTGTAAGCACAGAAGCACAGTTCTTGAGGACAACAGGAGTGACTCCATCAGGCCCGTATGCCTTGTTAATATTGAGGCCAGTGATGGCGGAAAATACATCAGCTGAAGAAATTTTAATGTCAGAGGGGGGAAATGATGGAGGAACAGCACTGGAATCATGTAAGGTAGAATTGGAGGAGAAAATCTGAGATCTGCTTTATCAGTTGAAGAAATAGCTACAGAGCCATCAGAGTAGAAAAGAAGAGGGAAGGATGATGAGGTAAAGTTGTTAGAAAGGTTTTTGGCAAGGTGCCAGAAGGAGCGGGAAGAATTTGAGTTGGAGAGTTAGAGCATTTAGTATGGATGAAATTATTTTTAGCAGAGCGAAGAACAGACTTAGCACGATTCCGGGCAGAAATATAAAAAAGATGTGATTCATGGGTGGGTTGGCTCTGGTACCTTTTATAGGCCCTCTTCTTGTTGCGGACAACATTAGAACAAGTGTGATTAAACCAAGGCTTTTTTTGCATTAGTCAAGGATATGAGAAAGGAATGTATGCTTCCTTGCCCGAGAGAATAACCTCCGTAATGCGCAAGGGACACTCAGATGGCTCCCGGCCATGAAAGCAATAATAATTCCAGGGGAAATAAAAGAAGTACTGCCTGAGGGCCTCCCAATCTGCAGCTCCAAAGTGCCTCAGGTGGCATTTCTTTGGAGGGTCCACAGGCCGTACTGGGGCGATAGGACAGGTTAAGGTAATAAGGTTGTGATCGGAGGTGCCCAACGGAGAGAAAAGATTAACAGTGTAAGCAGAAGGATTAGTTGTTAGGAAGAGGTCATGTATGTTGGAGCTCTCTCCATGGCAGTCAGGGATATGGGTAGGGTGCTGTACAAGCTGCTCTAGGTCATTAAGGATAGAAAAGATATTGGCTTGTTCACCAGGTGGATCAGTGAAAGGAGATGGTGAACATTGAAATCTCCTAGAATGGAGATTTCAGAGAAAAGAGAACTGGATAGAATGTGTTCCATTGTAGAAGTAAGATCGTTGAAGAGGAGATGGTGAACATTGAAATCTCCTAGAATGGAGATTTCAGAGAAAAGAGAACTGGATAGAATGTGTTCCATTGTAGAAGTAAGATCGTTGAAGAATTTTTTATAGTCTTTAGAATTAGGGGATAAGTTAAAAAGTGCAGATATATTTAGTCAGAGAATGACAGGAGAGCCGAATCCAGAGAGTAGAGAATTCAGAAGAATCAAGTTGTGGAACACGAGAGCAAGATAAGTCATTGCGTACATATACACAACAGCCACCTTTGGCCTTGAAATGAGTATAGAAAGGTAGGAGGATACAGAAAAAGGTTTGTTGTCAGTTGCCTTAGACAGCTGAGTCTAAGTTAAAAAGAGGAGGTGAGGTTTAGAGGAGGAGAGGTGGTGTTCAACAGAGAGAAAGTTAGAGGAAAGGCCACGAATGTTGCAGAAATGAAGGAAATGAAGAAGTGAGTCTGATAATGGTTCCAAGCAGCTTGTTGAGCCGTCACCACGAGAGGGACGGATGGTGGGGGCATTTATGGTCACCTGCCTCCGAGGACTCCGAGGCATAGTTAATGTGCACCATATTCCATTTTTAATTTTGAAAATGATGTATTTAGCTAATTGTATTTACCTAATTGTGATATACAGGAAATGAGCTATGCTCATGGGGTCCCGTTTCTTTTTCTCAGTAAGTCAAATTTTGCTTTAAACTCGTTTAAGTTTTTAGACTGGACGATCTCTTTGTCCAGTCTATTCCACAGGTCTATACATCTATACGGAAAACAATATTTCTTGATGTCTTTCAAGCAGCGTGGCTTCTTCAGTTTCAGTCCGTGTCCTGTTGTTGCTCTCTTATCCCTTACAAACAGATTTTCTCTGCCATTTTATCTACTCCCATCATGGTCCTGAACACTGCAATCACGTCACCCGTCTCTCTCCTTTCCTCTAAGGAAGGCAAACCCAGCCTTTCTAGCCTCTCACTGTATGACAGATCTGCCAGACTGGGGACCATCTTGGTTGCTGTTCTTTGTATTCATTCAATTTATATCTTTCTTTTTGTGTGGGTGACCACACTACTGCTGCATATTCTACCCTGGGGCAGATCATGGCCACTATCAATTTTTTCATCATCTCTTCATTCATGTAATGAAATGCCACTTTTATATTGGTCAAGAGTTTATATGTCTCTCTAACTATCTTGTTAATGTGTTTTTCAGGTGACAAACTTTCCTGGACCAGCACTCCTAAATCTTTCTCTTCTCTCACTTTTGTGATTGGTTCATTACCCATCATATAATTCAGTGATGGTCTCTTGGTGCTTTTACCCATTTCCAATATTTTACATTTTTTTTGCATTGAATTTCATTTCCCACGTCCGGCTCCAGTCATGTATCCTATCCAGATCCTCCTGCAGCATTTTACAGTCCCCTTCAACCTTTACCTTCCTCAAGATCTTTGGATCATCAGCAAGCAGACTTGCCTAGCTGTTCACTCCATTTACCATATCATTTACGTAAATCAGGAACATTACTGGTGCCAACACCGAGCCCTGTGGGACACCACTTGTTACTTCTCTCCATCCAGACATCCTGTCCTTTATTACTGTCCTCATTTGTCTGTCTCTCAAAAAGTCTCTTATCCATTCCAGGAGGTTACCCTTCAGTCCTCCTATATGCTCTAATTTCCACATTAGTCTCTTATGGAGTACCTGTCAAGGCCTTCTTCAAATCTAAATACACACAATCCACCCAACCGTCTCTCTCCTGTAGCACATCAATCACTCTTGAGTAAAAGCTCAACAAGTTGGAAACACATGACCTCCCACTTCTGAATCCAAATTGACTTTCAGTCAAAATATTCATCTCTTCCAGATATTTTATCCACCTATCTTTCAGAATCTTCTCGCACAGTTTTGCAACCATGCTTGTTAGGGACTCTGGTCAATAGTTCAGGGGTTCTTCCTTGTTTCCTCCCTTGTGAATTGGTACCATTTGCTCTCTTCCATTCCTGAGGCACTTTCCCTTCTTCCAGCGAACACACAATTAAACTGTGAATCTTATCTGCCAGTTGTTCTCTGCATTCCTTCAGTACCCAATTTGAAATTCCATCAAGTCCTGGGGCTTTCCTTACATCTTGAGTTTCCAGTAATTTGTACACTTCCTGTGCTTCCAGTTTTATATCTTATATCACTACATTCCTAGTCACTCCACAAACTCCCCTTCATTAGTAAAAACCGATTGGAAATGTTTGTTCATTATTTCAACTTGCATTGCCGCATCTTTAAAGACCTCTCCTTCTACTTTCAGTTTGGTGATTCCTTCCTTTTGCTTCAATATGCCATTAACAAATCTATAAAACAATTTGGGTTCATCCTTACATTTGTCGATTACACCTTTTTCAAAGTTGCTTTCTTCCTCTCTACGAGTTCTTATATATTCATTTCTAGTTCTTTTATATTCTTCCTTTGTTCTGTTATTACCTCTCTTTCTCCATTTGTTCCACGCCATGTCCCTCTCTTTTTTCGCTATCATACACCTTCTATTAAACCACTCCTTTTTCCTGTTTTCTTTCCCACTTACTCTTGGAACATATTTTTCCACTCCTGTAATATAGAGGTCTAGAAAGATATCCCACTTCCTCTGAATCTCTCCTGTTTCTCTGAATTTTCTCCAATCTGCATTTTCAAAAAATTTTCTCAATTCTGTAAAGTTTGCTTTCCCAGAGTTGTATCTTCCCTGCCTATAAAGCTCGTCTCTTGGCACCACGTTCCCTATTATCATTTGGAACTCAGTGACGACGTGATCACTTTTTCCTACAGGACACAGATATTTAAAGGATTCAATTACGTCAGGTTCTTTGGTTAGCAGTAAATCTAATCTTGCTGGTGTGTCATCACCTCGGAATCGTGTCTCTTCCTTGACCCACTGCGTCATTACATTATTCATTACAATGTTTAACAGTGTAGTGCCCCACGAATCTTTGCTGCCTCCTGAGTCCCATTCCTCCCAGTTCATCTCTTTACAATTAAAATCACCCATTAGAATTATATTGTTGCTTTTCTCAATCACTTTCTGTAGATAACGAACCATGTCTGACAACATCTCCTGGTATTCACCATCAATCCTTGCTCTTGTCTTAGGTGGAACATATACTACTGCTATATCTCTCTTACAGTTCTCTCCAGTTTTTAATTTCATGTTTATCACATCAGCCCTACCCTCTCCCATTTCCACAGAATCTATACTTAAGTTGTTTTTCACTGCTATCATCACTCCTCCTCCCATTTTATCTTTTATGTCTCTTCTCCATAATTTGTATTTGCCATCTCCCATTTGGATATCAATATTCTCCCTTAACTTAGTCTCTACAAAGCACATAACATCAGGTTCATGTACCCCTCAAGAAATCGTTGATTTCTAACATTGCTGATATTAATCCATCAGCGTTAGTGTACGCCACTTTCAAACTTTTTAAATTATTACTTATACCCTCTTCTCTCCTCCTCTCCGTCGGTACCACTTCCTCAATTTCTGGTCCATAACTCTCCAATAAAACACGGTCTTCTCCTCCTCCTTTCTCTGTTCATTTTTTGCCTTAGCTTCCTGTACTAACTCCTTTATTTTAGCTCTTTCTTCCTCATCACCATCTCTCCTTAGCCAAACATTTTCAGACCCCTCTTTGTCTGCTAATTTCCATGTCCTATTCATGATTTCATTTACTATTGCCTGGGATTGGAACTTCACCTTCAATGGCCTTGCCCCTCCTTCCTCATACTTACCTTAGCTAAACACTTCAGTCTCTTCTTGGGTTTCGTGGTTACCCTCCATGAGTACTGATAATATTTCTTTAACTTTACTCAATTCTTCTTTTTCTCTTTCTTTGCCATATGCTTTTCTTTTACTCCTAAAATTATTACACATTTTTTCTTATCTGCTACATCCCTGACTTTAGATTCTCTGCTTTTCAGTACCCTAACCACTTCCTTCTCCACCTTTTCCTTGCTTTGTTGTTCTATAATGTCTTTCAAATTTTCTTCCACCCCTTATGTTGCTCCTTGATTTCCTTAATATGTTCATCTTGCATCCGTGCATGTGTAGTGTGTACTGTGCATGTAGATTGGTGTTGACAGTTAGAGAAACTTGGATAGCATGCAGGCCTGCTGTCTGTGTTACTGAATCTCTGAGAAAGTTCTGCAAAGGGGGATGGTTAGGAACTAGTCCTGAGGGCCGATGAAACGGAGCTCCAGCTCTCCTTGTCATCAGCTTTCCATCCACCCTGGGAGTACTGCCCTGCTCGACTTGTGCTACAGTCTACTCCTCATTGCTAAAGCATTCTGGATTCATACCCAAGAATACAGTTCTCCATATCCTAGCTCTGTGAGTTTTTATGGAACACTGCTTTGAGTATCGACAAGGTCAGCTTGCAGCTTATGTGGATCTCAAGAAGGCATTTGACTCAGTAATTGGGAGGTACTCTAAGAACTGCAACTACTTGCAGAGATAATCCACCTGTTTGCTGGCTTGTATTCAAACAGTCAGAGTGCTGTCAGGTGTAGACGGCCTGGGCAAGAAGAACGATATGGGTGCGCTTGGGGGTGAGCGATGGGTGTGGGGGCTGTGCAAGCGTTTCTGCACATCCTTGCAGGCGGGCGGACTCAGCTGGCTGTGGAAGAGTGCATGATTCAAACTTTTTGGACGAAATATCATTAAACCGGGGCTTTGCCATCATTAGGTGGGGTAGGGTGGTATTTCTGCCTCCGTCACTAATCCAGGGTATTGCATATAGGGGTATCATATATATCGGGGTTTGCCTGTATCTAGGGCTGATGGTGTTACTGTCATAGCAGAGGGAGAGTGGCCATGTGCAGTTTGCCACTTGGGTGTGGGAAGTACAATGCTTCCTCCAATTTTGCGAGAATATGGTCGACAAAAAACCTCGCAAAATCGAAATTCGCAAAGTTTAAACAATTAAATATATGCAATAAAGGTAAATTGGTTGACATCACCCCAAGGTAAGCACTTTTTCCCACTCTTTCTCTCGACTCTACCTCTTAATTTTATGATGATAAATGAAACAAACATGGACTGATGTATTGTACAGTAATATTATTATGAAAACATCATAGGTAAGAAACATTAAAAAAAAAAAAATGCATATTTACACTGATGTGAAGACTGGCGTGGCGTACGGGACTGGTGGCGGGGCAAGGCTTGGGTGCTACTACTGTGGTGTAAACAAACATGGCGGGGCGGCAGAACACCGAACTAGGAGGCACAGTACGCCCAGCGAACCACGACGTCACTACTCCGCATGGCAAAGTAGTGCGGGAAGACGACTTTCCCACCACTCGACCTCGCAAAGTGTGTGATCGCTCGCAAAGTTCATAAATGTTAAAAAATAAATGACTTGGAACTACCTCGCAAAATTGGTGATTCGCAAAGTTAAAGTTCGCAAAGTTGAAGGATGTACTGTAACTCCATCTTGTGCAGTAAATGATAAATGGGTGCAATAGAGATGTAGTGGTATTAGGGGTAGACTGTGAGATAATAATGATTTTGTGTTTGCAGTGTGTTGGGGAGAGCATGTGAAGATCATCAGGTGGGATCTTGCTGGTGAGTCTCTTGATTGTGTGGAAGAGTTTTGTTATTTTGGGGGACATGTTACATGCTGGAGGTGGGGCTGGAGCTAGCTTTGTGGCTAGGGTAAGGAATGGTTGGAGGATGTTCAGGGAGCTGTTGCCTGCCTTGAAACTGAGAGTGCTCAAACATACAGTAATGCCATTGATTAGATGGATGTGTAGTGTGTCCTTGAATGTGAGGCCTGGAGGGAGCTAGGTTTATAATTGAAGACTTGAGAGGAAGGATGGGACTGGAGTGCATTGGTATTATGATGAGGAGGGGCCGATTATGATGGTTTGGTCATATAGAGAGCATGAAGGATGACAATTGGGTATGGAGGGTGAGAGGTGTAAACGTCAGGTTGTAAGAGGCAGACCGAAGAAGACCTGTGACAAGGTCATAGAGTGTGACCTCAGGGATAAGGGACTGAATAGGGAGGCTGCCACAGATTGAGCAGTATTGAGGGACCAATGTCGACCCATGCATGTTGGAGCCTTTATAAACAATACGAATGTTACATAGTTGGATAACGTGGAGACCGTGCAACATATCAGGTAACTGGGGCAGTACACCTGTGTGGGATTAACACTGAATAAAGGGTAAATGTTTTCGAAACTCACTCAACTATCGGACACTGAATTTATAAGCTCATTGCTGAACTCAAGCAGTCCTTAGCACTTTTTATTTTGTAGGCATCTGTCACAAACGTATTTTTAATGTACGGTACTTAGTAAATAAGGTGTGGGGATCCACTTCATTCAAAGTAGTATTAGTCAAAGTTTGCCCTCCAGTGGTGTACTTTTTGGATGAGGGATCACCTCATTTGTTAAAAAAAAGAAAAAAAAAAAGAGCCTTTGGATTCGTTCAGTCACTTTGTGAAAGTGTTTAGACGTGTGTTTTCAAATATGAGATAGGTCCATCAGTAGACAAGAAAGGGACCCTCCCATGCTGCATTATGATGTGCCACATTTTTATAAGTGCCATAACCAGCAGGTTGGATTAGGTTAGGTTAGGTTAGGGAAAATTAGGTTGGATTTGAATTATTTTGGTTAGGTGAGGTTAAGGTTTGGATAAATTAGATAAGGTAAGGTTTGGATAAATTACAATAGGTTAGAATAAATTAGGTACAGTAAGGTTATGAAAATTTTGGTTAGGTATGGATAGGCAAGAATTAATGAGGTTGGGAGGGCACTCACCATCCACTCACATGATGTAGTGCTGCTCTCGGATGTTTGCCCTTTCCTTTCTTTTTTCCTTCTCTCCATCCTTTCTCTTCTGTCTTTCTTTCCCTCATTCTTTCCTGTTCTTTCTGTGTATAGGTAACTCTGCACTGGGTGACAAGCCAAATGGTTTCCTGTACACCAGGAAACCATTTACTATGCTGTTTGGTAACCACATAACCAGGGTGTGGTGCCTGGTGGTTTAGTGGACGATTAGGCACTCTAATTGGATTGAGCTGGTGTAGGTTTATATCACAGGGGGTGGTTGATGTTTATTGCTCACGTAATGCCAGTCATGGATGAGTGAGGCTGGTCACTCTCATCTTAACCCTTTCGCGCACGCAACTGCAATTTGCGTTCCATGTGGTTGGGCATGTAGAAAACATGGAACGCAAATCGCGTGAAAAAGTGAAAAAAAAATCACCAAAAATTAAGTTTTTGGTCGATTTGCGTCAAATTTGGGTGCGTTCTAGCGGGTGCGTTTCTCTCCTAAGGTAAGACCTTGGCAACTGCCACTGCAGTGGCTTATATGGGCCTATCTGTAGTGATAAACAGTGCTCCACAAGCAGCCAGGCAGCAGGGTCGTGCTGCATTGTGTTGTCCCTTTAAATCCGCCATTTTCCCCCTGCCATCCGAGGCTGAAGCCATTGTTGAAATATTGTGGTTGTACAGAGTTTTTGACTATACTGTGAAGTGATTGTGTCTGTTGAACGTAGATATATTGTTTGGAAAGCATTGGGGCCCGTTATCAGCCGTTAGGCCTAGAGGCAGGAGTCTGGTTTGTTATAGCGGGTTTTCCACTCTCACCCTGCCCTTAAATGATGTATTTTACCTTTATAGTGAAGCCATTACTTATATTTGTGAAACATATAGTGCCTGGATTAGTGAAATAACTGACCCACCAAAGCAGGCATTATGTTATGCCATAGAGATACATAGACATATGCATTAGTTGCTAAGGGAACAGCGGTCTCGTACACCATACAGTAAGGAAGGGAATAACAATGTGATAGTGTTTTATATTGCATATGGTTCAGTGTGAAATATACATATATAATAGTGCAGCGAGTGTTCACAGAGAAATATTGCATGCATTGACTGACAGCAGAAAGTTTATGCAATGATCAGAGACAAGAAAATATGCCACACAGCGACACATATATGACAATATATACGTATGTC
>JAGKTI010029237.1:0-12714 GCA_018397915.1 Birgus latro | reverse complement strand
CAGTGCTTGATCAAGGATGAGGGCCTTCCCATTGGTCAAGCCTAAAATGATGATGAAACTGGTCTGTTCTACTGCTACTTGCCCACCCACACCCTGGCTGAGGAAAGGGAGAAGCCTGTCCCTGGCTGGAAGTTGCCCAAACAACGTGTCTCTGTTTTGTGCTCTGCCAATGCTAACGGGACGCACTGCCTCAAACCCGTTGTTGTTGGGCATGCAAAACAACCATGTTGTCTCTGTGGGTTGATGGATAGCCTGCATGTTGTGTGGTACCATTCTGTAAAAGCCTGGTATACCACTAAGATCTTCAGAGATTGGTTCCAGAGACATTTTGTCAAGGATGATATCCTTGGAATCGCTCGCGACCAAGTGAAGGCACTCCTGCTCCAATGCTCTTGAGCATCCGTCTGAGAAGGATTTGGTTGCTTTTGACGGGAAGATTAGGTGCATGTTTCTGCCACCTAATACGACTGCTCTGATTCACCCAATGGAACAGGGTGTTATCATTGCTGCCAAGAGACTGTACCGCTGGAGGGTCCTGAACAAGGTGATGGTGATGCTGGAGGATAAGGACGCGTTGGAGGATGCACTTGGGGAGCAGACCTTGCAGAATCTTCAGCGTTACAACCTGAAGTCTGCTGGGTTCAACTGGGCAAACACGTGGTAGGAAGTCTCCGTCAAAACCCTCGAAAGGGGTCAGTCTTGTCTCCTGCTGGGAATCGAACCTGAGCATGACTTCGAGGGGTTTGACACGGATGATTTCCACAGAACAGAACAGGACAGTGGAACTGTCAAGGATGAGGATAAGGAGCCTCACTCGCAGCCCTCTGCAACTCCTTCACTCCCTCGTCTCAGTGTCCTCCGTGGTTACCTGGAGGGGATGCTGGAGTATGTTGAGCACTCACACTGTGACAGGAGTTGGTGCCACCAGCCTGGCAATGGAGCTGCGGGCAATCCAGGACGCTGTCATCCTCCAGCAGAATCATCGATCCTACTGTCAGACCATTGACTCGTTCTTCAAGCGTGCAACCACCACGAGTACCAGCCCACTCTCACCACCACCACCACCACCACCAGCTCATTGCCTGCCTTCACCTTCGGACCCGCAACCGAGCACGTCGACAGCCACTCAGTCTCCATTAGACTTAACTTTGAGCTGTCTTCGGAGTCTCCTGAGGTGGTTAGGCCACCATCACCACACCACACATCACTGGTCATCGCCCAGCTCCATCAGGTTGAGGATAACGAGGGCAAGTTCTTTGACCTCTGTTAGGTGCCAGTGTTTGCCACTAGACCACACAGGACAACCTGCTCGAGGTGGCAGGTTATGAAGCCTGGCAAAGCTGTGCTGAGTGGCAAGTACCCCAACAAAGTGTTTTCAGCAGGTAGCTTTAGGTTTCTTTCATAGTTTCCTTGGTCCTAAAATTTGTTTAGGATATTCCTGTGTGTTTTGAGCTCACAATATGGCAGACTGACCCAAAAACAGTGTCAAAAATAGGAGATGTACTGTACATACAGAAGTGTTTGGGTAGGATGTTTTATGGTTTTCAGTTGTTGTTCTGCATGGTTTTCTTGATGCTGAAAGTTATTTAGGATATTCCAATGCATGTTTTGATGCCAAAATGACCTGAAAACACTACAAAAATAAGGAAGGGTACTGTACATGCAATAGTGTTTAAGTAGGGTGTTTTTTTGGTTTTCAGTGTTTTTTTGCATGGTTTTCTTGATGTTGAAAATTATTTAGGATATTCCTATGTATGTTCTGATACCAAAATATGCAAGAATGGCGTGAAAACATTACCAAAATAAGGAGGAGTACTGTACATACAGTAGTGTTTAGGTAGGGGTTTTATCTTGTTTTCATTATGGTTATCTTGGTGTTGAAAATTATTCAGGATATTTCTACATATGTTTTGATGCCAAAATATGCCAGAATGACCTGAAAACACAAACATAATAAGGAGGGGTACTGTACATACAGGTGAGGTGTTCTATGGTTTTCAATGGATTCTGTGCATGGTTTTCTTGGTGTTTACCATTCCTTTTGATATGCTTTTTTCTTTTTTAAGGCAAGGAAGAAGGAACCAAAAGCCAAGGGCCCGCAAAATGTTCCTTCAAAGAATAAACAAGAACAACACAAAAGAGAGCCAAATTCAAGATCCATTCATTTCGAGATGCCTGGACACACTGCGTTTAAAAGACTGGAGATTATAGGAAGTAGGAAATACAGACAGAGGAAGACAGTTCCAGAGTTGACCAGTTGCATAAATGAAGGACTGGGAATAACGGTTAACTCTTGCATTAGAGAGTTGGACAGAAAAGGGATCAGAGGTTGTTGCTAGATGGGTACTACGTGCCCGTCGTAGAGGTGGAGGGATGCAAGTAGACAGTTTAGAGGAACAGTGGCCATTGAAGTAGCAAGAGAAAAACAATAAAGATGCAACAGTGCGGCAAAGAGACAGAGGCTGAAGGGAGCTAGTAGGAGGAGGAGAGTTAATGAGAAGAAAAGCCTTTGACTCCACCCTATTGAGAAGGGCTCTATGTGGGTATCCTCCCCACACATGAGAGTTGTACTCCAAACAGGGGCGAATAAAACCCGTGTATAAAGTCAACATCTGTGTTAGGGTAAAGAAGGTTCGGAGTCGGCATAGCATACCTAATCTCTCGGAAGCAGATTTCACAAGAGATGTAATATGTTTTTTCCAAGATAAATCCCGAGTGAATGAAACCCCAAGCATGTTCAAGGATGATGTAGGAATGAGCTGGACATTATTAAACATCAGCGGGTACTCCTGTGGAAGGTTTTGTCGGGTTGATAGGTGCAAGAACTGAGTCTTTAATGCATTAAAAACAACAAGATTATTTTTACCCCAGTCAGAGATACGAGCCAAGTCAGACATCAGGTGTGCCATAGCCTCATCCCTTGTTTGTTGAAGTAACTGCTGAGATGGGCGTTGCAGAAACCGAATGGAAAGGTGAAGGGTGGAATCATCAGCGTATGAGTGGATAGGGTTAGATGTACAGCTTAGAAGGTCATTGATGAATAAAAAGAATAGAGTTGGTGATAGGACAGAACCCTGAGGAACACCACTGTTGATAGATCTAGGAGAAGAATGGTGGCTGTCTACAACAGCGGCTATAGAACAACCAGAAAGAAAGCTAGAGATGGAGGCACAGATAGAAGGATAGAAACCATAAGAGGGAAGTTTAGAAATTAAAGATTTATGCCAGACTCGATCGAAAGCCTTTGAGATGTCAAGTGCAATGGCAAAGCTTTCGCCAAAGTCCCGAAAGGAGGATGACCAGGAGTCTGAAAGGTAGGTGAGAAGATCGCCAGTGGAGTGTCCCTGACGGAACCCATACTGACGATCAGAAAGAAGGTTGTGATAGGAAAGATGCTTTAAAATTTTTCCGTTAAGAATAGACTCAAACACTTTTGAAACACAGGATGTTAAAGCAATTGGACGATAGTTAGAGAGAGTTGGGAATGGACACCCTTCTTTGGGACTGGCTGAATGAGATCAAACTTCCAGCAAGAAGGAAAGGTACAAGTTGATAGGCAAAAGAGTTTACCTAGGCAGGGTGTAAGCACAGAAGCACAGTTCTCGAGGACAACACTGCCAAATAAAGCATAGGTACTGTACTGTAGAAATAAGTTAGGTATGGGTTGGAGGTGGGTATGGGTAGGATCTGGGAGTGGCAGGGGAACGGTGCTCATTATCCAGAAGTTGCCACTACCAGGACATGCCTTTGACTCTATTATGTCTGGATAATTGGCTCTATTATGTCTGGATAATTGGCTATATTATGTCCAGATAATTGAGGTGCCTGTTGGTTTAGTGGGTAATTACGGTACTCCAATAGGATTGGGCCGATGAAGATTTATATCCAAGGGGTGGTTGGGATGTATTGCTCACGTAATGTCACTCAGGGATGAGTGAGGCTGGTCACTCTCATCTTAAATGTCAGGACCAACTTGCCTAGTTCCAGGCTCCTACGCTCCTCATGGGGCAATGTAGGATTGAACAATGAATGATGAAATATATATATATACAGTATATATAATTATAAATATATATACCAATATCGTTTCGTTTCGTTTTTGAAGGTTCCAACATGCTTGCGTGAGTCGACCTTGGTCATCTAATGGCGGCTCTCCACGCTGCTCGATCCCTGGCAGCCTCCCTGTTCAGTCCCTTAACCCTTAAGTCACACTTAATGACCTCGTCCCATGTCTTTCTAGGTCAACCCCTCCCAACCCCTCCCCCAATAATAACACCTCTCATCCTCTGTACCCAATTATCATCCCCCATCCTCTCCACATGTCCAAACCACCTCAGCCTACCTCTCCTCATCACAACACCAATACACTCCAGTCCCATCCTACCTCTCAACTCTTCCATCGTAAACTTAGCCCCCCCCAGGCCTTGCACGCAGGGACGCACTGCACATCCACCTAATCATTGTCATTTCTGTACGTTTAAACTTGAGAATATCCTCTTCCTTTACTGCCCAGGTCTCACTACAATACAGCATCACACTCCTAACACATGCTGCAAACAAAGACCCCTTAGCACGTAAGGAGAGTCCTCTCAATGTCAGGAGAGGCAACAGCTCCCTGAACTTCTTCCAACCACTTCTCACCCTAGCAACCGAGTTAACTCCAGCCCCACCTCCGGCACATAACATGTCTCCCAAATAACAAAACTCCTCCACACACTCAAGAGACTGACCTGCAAGTTCAACCCTCTCACGCCTAACAATCTCCACCTGCTCTCCCCGACACGCTGCACACATGAAATCAGCATCATCTCGCAGTCTACCTCTAATACCACTACATCTCTTGTGCACCCATTTATCACAAACACTACACAAGATGGAATTACTTCCCACACCCTTCTGGCAAACAGCACATGGCCACTCTCCCTCTCCTCTGATTGTACCGCCACCAACCCTAGATATCATCACTTTTGTTTTATCTGCATTTACCCTTAAGCCCTTGTACCCCATACCATCTCTCCACTTCTTAAATCTTTCCTCCGCCTCCCTGTCATTCTCTGCAATCAACACCAAACCATCAGTATGCAACATCTCCCATGGGAGTTATATATACATATACATATAAATATTGAAATATATACAGTGAGTAATCGGTAAGCGAAAACCAGATTAACGAAATTTCGATGTTACAAAAGTGATGAATATAGGACAAATTCCACTATACGAAAGGTATCTGTCTCGATGATATGAAAAGTGAAGTGAAAGAAAACACAAAAAATTCAAAATGGGCGCGCTGCACAGTGCAGCGCTCGCTTGCAGCGAGGCAGTACCAACAATAACAAGAGAATTCGCCATCAGGATGATTCCTCGTCATTTATTTACATATCAGATAATTTAGCAAGTACAGTATATTAGTTAACAAGTTATATGAGTTATAATGCTGATGGTGGTTTCTTCTTTTTATAATAAATGCATAATATAGCATCAAATAGTTGGTATTAACAAAAAAATATATAAATACATTGAAACTTAATCAGGTGACGTATGCCCCGCATGCCATTGTCTAGGCAACTCACCTGTTACCAGTGACCTGACCAGTAAAGACAAGTCGTGCCACGGTATGAAATTCAAGGCCAGAGTGATTCCCCAATCGATGACAATGTGGAGGACAAAGTTTACGTAGAGTCAGAGGAAGAAACAGTCAGAAATGATCCGCTAATGTTGCCAAAAAAGATGCAGTATGTTGATGTGTTCGGTGAGTGAAACAATGCTTATATCGCCTATATTACTGTGTGAAAACCAATATACTCTTGTACTATATATAAATTCATACCCAATAAATAAATAAATAACTATTATAAGTGGCCTGGAATAGTTACCCTCACATAGATCACATTCTCTCAGGAGCCAAGGCATGTAGAAAGTACAGCCATGTGAGGGTATTCTTACCTGTAGCAGCATTTTAAAGGTCAGGAGAGCAATTTCTCTATGAATTTTCGATGTTTATCATAAAAACCGGAGGTTTTAGAGAGAAAAAAAAAATCTGCCGGGACTGGGAGAGGTAATTGGTTAAGAATCTGCTGGGACGGGGCAGGTTAACATAAGGCTATATATGAGACATTGGCATTTATATAAATGCCTAATAACCTCAAGTGAACAATCAACATCCTCTAAAATTATACGAATAATCTTCATATTACGTCAACATTCTCAGCTCATCAATCAATGTCAACCTACTGCATCCAAAAATTACAATAAAAACTACTGAAAAGAGCTATGGGAGATGACAGAATATAATTCATAGTCGAAAACAGTGAGGTAAAAACAAGTTAATTATTGGCTACAAGTGCAAATTATAAATACAGCAAGTCCTCGTATTTCGACAAATTTTACTTCGACACTTCATTTATCGTGAAAGAAAAAAAGTTTCCAACATGTGGCAAACTTCGTCATTTTCTCCCAATCTTTGTCGCCGCTTCCAGCTGGCAGACGACACTCAGCAGACGACGCATACTGATGCACATTTTTTGGCGGCCATCTTGCGACTACCCTGCCCTCTATCGATACAGTGGCGGTGCTAGAGACCTCTTCACCATTGTGCTTTTTGTGCGGCCGAGAAGCAGAAGATTTTGCAGCTCACTAAGGAGGGGCTGACAGCCCCTGAGATACGTCGCTGGACTGGAGCTCCTGACAGCACCATAAGGACACTCAGAAAAAACAAGGCACCTCTCAAAAAGCCGGTGAGTGCACGTAAAATAACAATAAAGTAAATGTGTCTGTTTTTTATCCCCTTAATCTTTATTGGTGCCACGGTCTTTTACTGTATCAATATCCACCTAAAGGAGTTAGTTTTTCGAGTTAACCAACCAAGTGTTAGTTAGAACAATTCAGGGGAAGAATATACAGTATAGTAATGAAAATCGGCAACGTTGGTTACTGTTATGTTGCATTATACCCCTAAGGAAGAACAAGGAACCTCTCAACAAGCAGGTGAGTGCATGTAAAATAACAATAAAGTAAATGTGTGTGTTTTTTTTCCCTCAACCTTTATTTGTGCCATGGTATTTTACTATCAATATTATCTAATGGAGTTAGTTTTTAGAGTTAACCAACGTTAACCAACCAAGTGTTAGTTCGAACAATTCAGGAGATGAATATACAGTATTGTAATGAAAATTGGTAACATTGGTTACTGTTATGTTGCATCATATCCCTAAGGAAGAACAAGGAACCTCTCAACAAACAGGTAAGTGCACACAAAAAACCAATAAAGTAAATGTGTGATTTTTTTTCCCCCTCAACCTTTATTTGTGCCACGGTTTTTAACTATCAATATTCATCTAATGGAGTTAGTTTTTAGAGTTAACCAACCAAGTGTTAGTTAGAACAATTCAGGGGAAGAATATACAGTAGGCGCGGAAAGTATTGACGCCAGAGGGCCGACGTCATTCTTTTTCGCGTTAAGTGAAGTAGGGTCAATACTACCCTCCCCTGTGATGCGAAATGAGCTGACGCTTTTTCAACGGGAGCTGGCAACCCTGCTTGATAGGTTTGGCACCACAGAAGCAGGCTCAGTAATGTTTGGGCAGCCACAGGAGGAGGATTGTCTCTGTGTGTGATGCACCACGAGGGCATGTTTTGACTCAAATAACACAGTTATTTGGTTACCTACCACATTCTCATCATGCCTAAAGTAACCACAAGCAAAGACAAACGTGTGGAAGTGATTACTTTGTACAAAGCTGGCCACAAACTCCCATTTATTGCAAATCAAACAGGTGTTAGACTGAGGACAGTGCAGAGACTGGTGAAGTGGTTCAAGGACAGTGGGGAGGCCATTCCTCCCACTCCACTTCCCAAGCCTGGGAGACCTCGTAAGACAACCTTCAGGACCTGTCAGCTGATCTCAAGGCAAGTTAGCAAGGATCCAAGGCTAACAGCACGGGATTTAAAAGAAAAGAACCCACAGTTGCTGGCAGATGTGTCTGTCAGAAGTGTGCAGCAGCTGTTGCATGACGATCTGGGCTACAGGAGTTTTTGTGCTAACTGCACTTCAGAAGAAAAAGAGAGCAAATTTTTGTAAGACATATCTTGCCTGGAGTGAGGAGCAATGGAAAACTGTGCTTTGGAGTGATGAGTCAACATTTACTGTCACTGGTACCCCTTCATGGCTTGGGGCTGCTTTACATATTATGGTGTTGGTAGGTTGGTAATTCAACCTGCAAATGAAAAAGTGAACCAGAACAATTATTTGGAGCTCTTATGTGATGTTTTAAGTGACTCTTTTGATAAAACCAAGGTAAGAGTATTTATGCAAGATTCTGCCCCTGCACATGTTGCAAAGTCAGTGAAACAGTGGCTAACAGACTGTGAGGTTCCCTTTATTCGAGATTGGCCCAGAAACAGCCCAGATATCAATCCCATTGAGAATTTATGGGCGCACATGAAGCGGCAGCTGCGTAGTATGGACACATCATCTTTGCCTAAACTTGAGGCTGCAGTCTAGCAGCTATGGAGCAGTTTTAGTCCGTCTGTTCTGCAAAACTATGCCATCAGTCTCCCCAGACGCCTTAAGAAGATAAAGGTGAAGGGGAATGCCAGTAAATACTAAATTCAATGGTGAGTGTTAATTTATTTGTTTCTCCTTGCTAACCACAAGAATGTTTTCTTTTTTTAAGACGGCGTCAACACTTTCCGCGCCTACTGTATATATACTGTATACAGTAAAACCTCACTAGAACAGACTAATTGGGGCCCAAGCCATTCCAAAAAATGCGATATTCCGAAAAAAGCGACATAGGGATTTCACCCTGCTAAGATATTTTCATACATGAAAAAAGTCATTGCCACAATCTTACTTCACTCCACCATTTCCTTCTAAATCGGGGCATTAACCCATTTGCCTCTTTTTCTCAAATGCTACTATAAATAATTTATTGCATAACACAGTACAGTTTTTGTTAGGTTTATACTCGATAAAGGCCATTGTAACACTCAAAGGAAGATAATTTTCATACATGAAGTGTCATAGCCACCATCTTGCTTCACCCCACCAGCTCCATCTATCCCTATTGCTTCTTAGCTTTTCTAAAATGCCACTAAAAATAATTTGCTGCATTACACAGAATAATTTTAGCAAGGTTTAGACTCGATAAAGGCCATATAACACTCAAAATAAGATATTATTGCTTATTAAAAGCATCATGGCCACCATCCTGCTTCACCTCCACCAGTTCATTTTGACTCATGGTAATATCTCATTTGCCTCTTATTTTTTCCTTAAACTCCACTATAAATAATTTATTGCATGACACAGTTAAATTCAAGCAAGGCTTGGACACAATAAAATTCGTACGTAATAAAAAAAAAACATTTTCTTACGTAACCATTCAGACTCGCTTGGCTCACCTGATGAAGGATCCTTCAGAGCAAATCTTTCAAAATCATTTCCCATTATCTTCAGGGTCATCATCAAGGAACAGTGAATCATTGTCCCAACTGTCTGCATATTTCACTTATCACTCGTCACCGTTCAGCAGTATGGGACTTAGGGAAAATGATGTTGGGGGGAAATGATGTGGAGGAAAAATAGTTATGTCGCCAGCTCACCACGAACCGAAGCACGAACACACAAACCGCTCGCTGTATGATTAAAGTTTGATGTCTTAATATTAATGCAGATCCCTTTTCTAATTTTTGAGCATTTAGAAAGAACATTGTGGGTATAACTTAATTATAAACATTTTTCAAATACTGTATTGTACACTTAAAACAATAGCTACGCTGCCAGCCCACCACCAAACAACGCACAAACACACAAACCGCGCAGACAATATAACCACCCGCCGTGAGGTTAGGCAGTCCGGAATGCTTGTAGCTTTTTCGGAGTTTTCCTGATATATAAGAAATAATTCCAGTTGGCTCCATGACTCCGAAAAAAGCGACTACCGGTGTACTGAAGTCCGTTATAGTGAGGTCATACTATATATACAGTAATCTCTCTACTATTCGGACGCCCCTTATTCAGATCCACCACTATTCGGACATACTGGGCTGTCCGCCCCCCAAAATGCCCCAAAATTCGAAAAAATCCAAAAAAAAAAAACGATTTGTTTGAACAGCGTCAGTTTGAATTTCCCGCACGCGCCGATCGGCTGTGTTTTCGCGCCTCGCGCCTCTCTGTCAGTCCCGTTTCCCACTCAGTTCCTGCCTCGAAAACGCGCTCCGACAATGGCGGCCGAAGTGATTGCTTTTGTGGTGATACCCTACCTCCTGCAGGGCTTGATGCTGCTCTTCACCTTCTTCATCATGTGTGATGATGGCCCCGCCACCTGAGAAGAGGAAGAAAGTGGTTCCGACTCTGGAGAAGAAGAGGGAGGTATTGGAGAAGGTGGACGCCGGGTGGCCGACATCACGGAATCGTTGTGAATTCAACCTCCCTCGTTCCACCTTGTTTGATATCAAGAAGTCCTGAGACAAACTACAGCAGTACACGGCTGATTTCGCTTCAAAGACCAAATGAAACGTGGAGAGGAAGGTGATGTTTACTCCTAAGTATGAAGACATCGACCGGTCCACGCTGATTTGGTATCGACAACAACGTGCTGCTGGTGTGTTGGTATGTGGAACGGAGCTGAAAGCTGCTGCTGAGAAGTTCGCAAGGCTACACGGCACCCCAGACTTCAAGGCATCGGAAGGTTGGCTCTTCGCGTTCAAGTTACGACAGGGACTTACCAACCGTAAGACTCATGGCGAAGCTCTGGATGCTAACGATGAAGGAATAGAACAGTTTCGGCAGAAGGTGAATGACTTGATTGATAGGGAGGGCCTCACTCTTGGTCAAGTTTACAACGCTGACGAAACTGGCCTGTCTTACCGTTCAATACCCACAAACACTCTTGTAAATGAGACGGAGAGGCGTGTGCCTGGTCCAAAGCTCTCCAAGCAACGGGTGTGTACTTTGTGCTGTGCAAATGCTAACGGCATGCACCAGCTCAAGCCCGTTATTGTAGGCCATGCAAAGCAGCCTAGGTGTCTTCGTGGGTTAATGGATACCCTTCTTGTTGTGTGGTATCATTCTCTGAAGGCTTGCTTCACAACCAAGATCTTCAGAAATTGGTTCCACCAACACTTTGTAAAGGTCATTCGTTATCAGACGGAGACACTGAAAATCCCACGAGACCAGGTAAAGGCCCTCCTGATTCTAGACAATGCACCTGCACATCCGTCTGAGAAGGACTTGGTGAGAATGGCCTCATAAAGGTGTCTGTTTTTGCCACCTAATACGACTGCTCTCATCCAACCAATGGACCAGGGAGTGATTGTGGCAACGAAAAGGCTATACCGACGGAAGTCTTTGGACGAGGTGATGGTTGTGTACGAGGACGATCGCAGGGAAGGACGAGACATGCGAGGACAAAAAACTCTCGAAAACCTTCGCCGATACAACCTCAAGTCTGCCATCTACAACTGGGCCAGTGCATGGAAGGAAGTCTCTGTCATGACATTAGAAAATGGTTGGTCTCGGCTGCTTCATGGAAGTGACGTTGTGCACGATTTTCTAAGTTTTGATGTGGATGACTTCCATGCAAGGCTTCGTGCGGGTGGAGACAATGTGGATGTCGACGAAGTGCGTGAGTGGTTGGATGACGACAAGGGTGATCCTGGGTATCAGATCATGTCTGATACCGAGATTGCATCTACTGTTGCCGGTCCGAGTACCCAGCAGGAAGATTCCGACGAGGACAGCGACGATGATGCGGACCCCTCACGGCCTGCCACTACCCCAACCATCCCCAAGGCTAAGCACACTCCGGGAATATGTGGAGTTCGTCCTTGACTACCTAGAACACCCGGACGGCGACAGGGAGATGGGACCCTTGGGATTTGTGGGTGAAGTGTGAGCTTTCAGGCAGAGCATCATTAATCATCAGAATCATCGTTGCTTGTGTCAATCCACCATTGACAGTTGTTTCAGGCCAGTAAACCTTGCTGTCATCAACCCTCGCTCCACACCATCATCTCACCAAGACAGGCCTTCTAGCTCCGAGCCACAGACCAGCACATCAGGAACGGCAGAGTCACCACTGGATGATAGTTTGCATTTATCTTCGGAGTCCTCTGCAGCGGATAGCGTATCACCACATTCCACCAAGAGGCCCCTACGCCGCCTCTGTCAGCTCATCTCGGACTCTGACAGTGACTAAATTCTAAAGGACTCGTCACTAGACCACACGGGAATTTACTGTTATGTACAGTGCAGTGAAGTGATGTGATCCCAGTAATGCAAAAGAAAACGTTGTGGAAAGTGCTGGTGAGAAGTGCTGGTGATTGTCAAGTGCAAAGGTGAGTCAGGTGCAAGGTCTTCCTGTCAGAGTCTGAGATGATCGAGCGGGTTATACATCAGGATGGCGGCTTCTTTTTCGTAAGTACCCTAACTTCATTCAAATTCCTTGTTTTGTTCTTTCCATATCATTAATCTCATGCATAAACTCTGTGAAAGATGATTTCCATAATGATTTTCATGTCCATCCTGTTTTCAGCATGCTGTAAATGTGTTAAAAAATTACCCTAAATGTTAATCATAATTTCCTGCTTTCAATTTAATTTTTTCATGCATGGTTTTTAAGTGCACCAGCTATGAAAAAGGTGAATGCCTTTGATTTGTGTACAAGATGATTACCATAAAGATTTTCATGTCTAACCTGTTTTCATCAT
>JAGKTI010029236.1:0-12714 GCA_018397915.1 Birgus latro | reverse complement strand
TGTGTGTGTGTGTGTGTGTGTGTGTGTGTGTGTGTGTAGGTCTGACTGTGTGTGTGCGTGTGACATCTCTCGAGAGTACAACGCAACTCAATCTATGGCACACACCAAGCTCATTCCTGAACACAGGCAGCATGTTTCACGTATTTTCACACCAGTTCATATGCATTTATAACAAAAGTAACAAATTCCGTTCCTAAAAAAACACCTCTAATACTCCCTTCCCGACTATGGCATAACAGATAACACTTGCCCCTTTCAAGTCAATGACTATTACCGTATGTAAAGGCTCTTACGTGTATTTTTCCAATAAGCAAGCCACTATATATATTTCACACAAATATACAGTCAAGGCTTCACTTTTTCATACGTATATTTACCACAGCGCTCGTCTGTCAGGAGGTGTGAGGGAGGCAAGAGCGGTGTAACCCCGCCACAGTGAACCCTTTATCGCTGGTAGGCCTAACGGCTGATAACGAACATCAGTGCTTCTCTAGTTATATATCTATGTTCCACCAACATAATCATGTCAAAATATGCTCACAAATAATCTATTATAACACTGAGTCTAACAGGGGCTTTGCCTCGGGCGGGAGGAGGGAGAATTAGTAAGATTTAAAGGGACACACACTCGCGTGACCTCACGGCTTGCCTGCTTGTCAGATACTGCTCTGCCTAGCTCCAGACACCCCCCCTACACCCCTGACAGTGTGGCCAATGACTTGCCTCGGAAGAGACGCGAGGCCGCTAGAATGCACCCAAATTTCACGCAAATCGGCCAAAAACTTTATTTTTGGTTAATTTTTTTGCTTTAAAACGCGATTTGCGACCGTGTGCGTGGGCACAACCCATCATATGTAATGCGAATCGCGGTACCGTGCGCGAAAGGGTTAATAATTTCAAGTCCTTACATTTAAATCATAATAGGTCTGACATCATTAATGATGCCCTCTCTTCCAGTGTTCACAGTATACCAAATTTTATGGTAGTTGTACCAATATCACATCCTCTCTCATCCTGGTTACTAAACGAGAACGTGTGGAACAATGACATCACAACCAGTGTGGAATTCATGGCAACTCTGGGGCCGGATACTCGAAACACTTACGACTGTTGTATCTCGCTATGACAGTCATATCTCGCCCATGGATGTCATAACTGCCACCTCCGTCGATACTCAAAACATTTCCGACGCCATCTTGTGATGTCACGTCATAGCATACTATCGTATCTTATGACACCCTCGGAGGGTGTCGTAACAAAACATAACCCGGAAAGAGCGTGGATAAACATCTATAGCGTGACCTGTATGGACGCCTTCTGCTCTCTAAAAAACACTATTGTGCCCCAAAGCGAGTTCATCTGCTTTGACACTGTGAATCATATGATATTATTTAGCAGCAATAGTCTTTCAGCACCATTTATACTCGTACAAACAGTGAATTCCCTGTGATCAAAGGATCACTGAGTGAGCTCGTCAGGCATACACATCTATAGCGTGACTTGTATGGAAGCCTTCTGCTCTCTAAAAAACACTATTGTGCCTCAAAGCGAGTTCGTCTACTTTGACTTTGTGGATCATATGATATTATTTAGCAGCAACAGTCTTTCGGCACCATTTATACTCGTACAAACAGTGAATTCCCTGTGATCAAAGGATAGCTGAGTGAGCTCTTGTCAGGTGTAGGCAGCCTACTTGTAGTGATTAGCAGGATGGAATTAGTGGCTGAATACATACATGATCGCCAATTACGTCGAGAAAGAAGGTACAGGGACCCACTTGACCCACTCCACGTTAGTGATGAACACCTTCTAAGAGTGTATAGATTCCCACGCCAAGAATTAATAAGACTGTGATGAACTTAGGCCTCATTTGGAAAGGAGAACATTGAGGTCCCATGCGCTTCCAGTGCACACCCAAGTGATGATTGCCTTAAGATTTTTTGCAAGTGGCAGTTTCCAAAATGTAACTGGAGACTCTGCAGGTGTAACTCAAGCCAGTGTTAGCAGAGTGATCAGCAGAGTTATTAGTGTTCTCAGTATGAAAGCCAGAAGATAAATAAAAATGCCAATTAGTGCTGTAGAAATCAACAGTACTGTCCAAAATTTTAGTAGAATCAGTGGCTTTCGTAGAGTCACTGGAGCTATTGATTGTACCCATATCCCCATCAAAGCACCATATGAAATGGAGCATATTTTCCTCAGTCGGAAGCAGTACCATTCACTGAACATACAGGTAGTGTGCAACAGCCGCAACCTCATCACCAGTTACTCAGCCAAGTATCCAGGGAGTACACATGATTCATCTGGGCCAACTGTCCTCTGAGGGATCGCTTCCAGGCTGGTCAGTTTGGAGACACCTTTTTACTGGGTGAGTTACTCATCATTCATTACGCTAATGTACCAAGGTAGGATTATAAAACCTTAACAAACCATACTCAAACCTACCAAAGTCGGTCAATTTTCTGTGGTTCACATCACGTGAATTTGGAGATTTTGATAATTTCTTCGATATTTTGGACAATTCTAAGCCATTTCTCTTCAATGGGACATATATTAGTAATTAATTTCATTTTACTAATGAAGATAACCGAGCCATAACCTAACGTAACCTAATCTCCAGGAGTAAAATACTGCTTCTGTGCCTGTGGAACAACCCCACAAAAGCTTTTGCTGTAATTGGCAGGTCTGCCCAGTCAGGCAGACAACAAAAATAAACTACTGTATTACTACATATGGCTACCATGAGGAAGGGCACCCATTTATCTGGTCCTTTTCATCCCATCTTGTGATGGTGCTGCTCTGTTTTCCGAAGGTAATGTTCTTCCTCCGTGATACCTCTAAAACCATGGCACATAGTTCATCATCTGAGAAGTTGGGTCAACACTTCTTTGCGGGAAGGCCTTCCATAGCTATTTTCTGTTCACAATATTCGCCACTGAAGCACCTACTAAGCCGATTAACTTCTCAGCCAAGCCACTCTGTGTTTATCTTCTATCAGCTGTTGTTTTCCTGTGTTCCTCAGTTCTTATTGGCTCTTACGTCAAGAAACAGAGAGGAGTTGCTATTGGCAGAGAGTCATTCAGCTGATGCACTGCGGCCCTCTAACGAGCTTTTCGGGAATCACCTTATGATTAGCCTATGATATCATAAAGATTTTTTGAATATCAGAGACTTACGATGTTGTAGGCATATCATAGGATATGATATCATAAGTTCGTTACGAGAGTCAGCATGTCATAACTTATGACATTTGAGTATCCGGGCCCTGGTGGTTACATGGTTGTGTGGATGAACCAATCACGCACACACCCAGTGAGTCATTTCACTGAGGGCCGCTGAGAACCAACTAGGACTGACCCCCTCCAGTTTGTTTTCTGTCTTTTTCTGATAATTTTCAGGGTGGTAAATGACCTTTTCCTGATGAAAAATTTCCTCCCCGTTATTATCATCAGGTAACCTTATGTCGTACCTACGACTGTTTGTGGTATAATGGAAGAAACTCATGTGTACTCAAAGGTGAATTTGGTTTCCCATTTCCCAACTGGAGGTTAGGTTTGGTTAAATTATTAGTTAGGTAAGTTTAGTTAAACTATTTAATTAAACTGTTAGGTTAGGACGGTGGCCCTCAGTGGAAAGACCAACCCCACGCAGCTGCTGCTTCGCACCAAAGAGACTCATAGACCTCCACAATAAATAAATTGTCTTTGTACCCATATTAAAAGCTAAACTTACCACTCCAACACAGTTATTTTATGATGTAGTCTTAGCAAAGTCCTGTTAAGCTGTCATGTATAGCAAACATCTTTGTGTCTGATAAAAGAATAAAAGGCTTAAGCATTATGACATCCAGTTTAATGTGGCAGACTGGCACACCATCATTGTGAGGCAAGACGTGGGGAGAAGCTAGGTAACCAAGCAAGCGCCTCACCTGACGGGTTAAGTTCACAGACATTTCCGTAATTTACATTTTTTTTTTTTTGTACCAAGAATTCGTTTGGCCATCAGAATGTGTTTAAACAAAAAATTATGAAATACACTAATCATCAGCACCAAAAATTTTTGATACAAAATTACAAACGAAATTATGCTGTGGTTGTAACAGGTGGCTAGTGGTGCACTGCCTGATGATCGAGTAGCACATATGCCTTGCACATAGTAAGGCAGGTCTACTGAAAGTCTACTAACTCCTCCACAATTTATGAAATAACAGTGCTGTACTCACAAAGCACTCTGCACAATCATTACTGTACGTATCATGTATGAACAAATTTTTCTACAACAATGCATCCTTAAGCATCCAAGATACGTTCTGAAAAATAGGACGTTACGTGATCTGAACATTAAGCGACCACCATAACTTAATGCACTGTATACAGTAAGCTACAATATATGGATGGGGGGCTGGTCGGCCCCTCTGGTTGCTCGCCGGTATTAGACCCTAACCCACCAGCTAAGCAAAAATGGCCATACACCTCCTCAACAAACAGTCAAGGTCGCCTGGCTGGCCTCTCAAACCACATGCTGGTAAATGAACCTAACCCACCAGCTGAGCAAAAATGGCCATCCACCCCCATACCGAATGGTCAGTCACCTAGCTGTCCTCTCGAGCTGTGCTCTGGTAAAAGAACTCAACCCACCAGCTGAGTGAAAGTGGCTGTCTGCTTCCCTACCAAATGGTCAAAATTGCCCGCCTGGCCACTCGGTCCGCACATTGGTAAAAGAACCTAACCTGCCAGCTGAGCAAAAATGGCCGTCCACCTCCCTACCGAATGGTCAAAGTCGCCCAGCCAGCCTGTCGAGCCGCACATTAGTAAAAGAACCTAACCCATCAGCTGAGCAAAAATGGCTTATATATACAGGTATATGGCATGTACTGTACTGTACTGAATAGCCTATCTATGTTACAGTATGAGCTGATTTCTGTATGTCTGTTACCATAACACAGCAAAAACACGGCACTATAATGCAATTTTTGTCAGAGCTGGGTACCTTTAAAGTGCTCTAAATTGAAGAGCAAAACAATTTCCAGTCCAATCAGGCCACCGGTTCACAAGTTATGGCTCATTTCTTGGCATCGATCAGAGGCCACAAGGCGGCATTTACACGAGCTACTTTTAAAGTGCAGTACAGTAAGGTCCCGGGTTACGTCAGAGTTCCGTTCCTGAGACATGACGTAAGCTGATTTTGAACGTAAGTCGAGTTTTATCGATTTTTCAACCATACATCGCATACTATACATGTAATAATCTTATAACAGGTTTGTATAAGAAACAGTCTTTTGAACTGATGATATTTACTGAATAAAATATAAGTTGTACTTGCAACGAGTCTTCGTCACAGTAGCTCACTCGCTGCAGTAACGGCACTTCTCATCGTCATGGCAACCGCTTCCTCACTCTCCCGTCCTTACACACGTGCCCACTGCCAACACACATTTTATTCCTAAATTCAAACACTTTTCATACTTCATCATACAATAAAGTTTACCGTAAAATACTGCCGTAAAATATGAAATACGAACATCATTACCACAACGATAATGTAAGCATTTCTAACATCAATTTTGATGGCTTTTTTTTTCCTCCCTCGATCACTGATGCTTTTTCTCCTTTCTCATTATGCTTAATAATATCGACTTTTTCACGTAATGTGAAATATATAAGTTGTACTTGCTACGAGTCTTCGTCACAGTAGCTCACTCGCTGCAGTAACGGCACTTCTCATTGTCATGGCAACCGCTTCCTCACTCACCCGTCCTTACACACGTGCCCACTGCCAACACACATTTTATTCCTAAATTCAAACACTTTTCATACTTCATCATACAATAAAGTTTACCGTAAAATACTGCTGTAAAATATGAAATACGAACATCATTACCACCACGATAATGTAAGCATTTCTAACATCAGTTTTGATGGCTTTTTTTTTCCCTCACTCGATAACTGATGCTTTTTCTCCTTTCTCATTACACTTAATAATATCGACTTTTTCACGTAATGTGATGGTCTTGCGTTTCTTGGAGTCATTATGGTCACTAGGAAGCTGTCTCTTCGGCATCGTGGAATCAGGCGAAAAACAAACACAAGAAAATTACAGTACAGGTGGTAGTAGCAGCAAGACTGAGAGCGATTGTTGGTTTGTTGGTAGTCAAGCGTGAGGCGGGAAAACACCAGAGACATCTTGCGGTAAACAGCAACACTTTAAAAACCGAGCTTTACGTATTTTTTCTTTATTTTCTTATATTTTAAAATTTCCGAACCGACTGTCGTAACCTCGATTTGACGTAAGTCGATACCGACGTAACCCGGGACCTTACTGTACAGTATAAAAAGACCAAATGAAGACAATTACTATCTATCTATTGCCAGACGCCATAATCCCGTAAGGGGTGGCCATTTGACTCTGAGTTATTTGTTTTACAGGGAGGGGCACTAACCCTCCACCAACCCACTTGTTGACACGTAGGGAGCACGTTTGGTTTGGTTATATGGTTACCACCCAGCGTTGTAAATGGTTTCTTGGTTTACAGGAAACCATTTGGCTTGTCACTCAATGTAAAGCCACCTGTAAAGGAAAGAAAAGCAATAAGAAGTGACAGGAAAGATGGGAGAAATAGGAAGAGAGGAGGGCAGGCTCAGAAAGAGAATGATAAAGGCTAAGGAAGAAGTAGGCAGCACTACATCAAGTGAGTGGATGATGGTCGCCACCACATACCACTAAGACAATTACACAGTATATGATATTATGTAAACCTGATGCAAGGATACGCAAGAACACTTGAAAGCGGCAGTAGACATGCAACTAGAGGTGGCTGCCTGTGGCTGGTGTTGATGACACTGTTATACGGTAAACTTTTTACTGCTTGTTGGTAAGCTTTTTAATGCTTTTTGGTGTATTTTTTACTACTTTTATGTAAGCAGGAAAAAAAAAAAAAGACACAAACAGAATTACAGTTAACCTACAGGTTATACTTGTACAGCCATCTTTCCTAAAGTGCGCCGGTACAAAAGTGTACGTGTCTCGCCTAATGTGCGACAGGGGTCTCACAATAATTAAGAGAGTGTGTTTGCTACTTGCAATGTGCAACGGGCACAAAAAATTGAGGCAAATATGGTATTATCTTGCAACTCGCGGGCATTATTTGTAGCTTGCGATGGGTAAGGGTGGGACTGGTGAGTATGTGTGGTGGGGTATGGCTGGTGTGTGAGTGAGTGGTGGCTACAACAGCAGGATGAAGACGTAATGTCTGTAGTGTCTGACCTGGACATTGAGGGTTTCCTAGAGCAGCAACAGGCAGCACCTAACCTAGTGCAAACTAAGATGTGCATTCCATAAAACTGGCCACACAATATTGTACTTTAAGAGCATTCATTAATCACTGGCACAATCGTCACCAGGGTTGCCATTTGGTATTTTTCATTACCAAATGTGGGGCAATTTGGTAATGAAAAATTCAATCGCTAATGATTCAGAATGATTCATTACCAAAAGGATTTTTCACATACTGTATACGAGTGTACCGAGGATGAGATGGTGGAATATCTTTTTTTTTTCCTTTAATACAAGAAAGAAGGAACCAAAGGTTAAAATTCCACAAACCATCCCTTCCAAGAAAAAAAAAAATACAAGAGATCCAAAACTCCTCCAGTAGTGATAAATGTAATAGTAAGGCACGGGATGAGACCCATGCAGAACAGCTGTAAGTGTTTTGATTCAGCTTCTGTGGTACGGCCTCAGGTACTACAACAAAAATTTGCATTATCTACCCTCTGTACGCTACTGGTAAGGTCATTGAAATACAGGACTTAGGGGTTGAAGCCACAGACGACGCGACGGCCAGTGCAGACGACACTAACACCCCCAACCCCCCCAGTACCACAGGGGGGCCACCGGTGACACTGAGCGGCTGTGAACAGGAACGGCACACCTGTATCTCTTCCCGGCGCCCCTCTTGCTCCCAGGTGGTGACCCGGAAAGGTAGCAGTCGCCGGCGCCTAGTCTCCAGCCGAAATTCCACTCGCCAGGTAAGGGGTGGAGTTTACAACTCCACACAACACCGCGGTATTGGCCACAGTCATACCGGGTATGGGGCAGAGACAGCCACAGTCCGTTCCCCAGTAGCACCCCCGCTACAGGGCCGCGACACGGACGTGTGTCGGTTGGGCAGAACAGACCATAAGTCGTCCGACTCCTGTAGTCATTCCCCCCAGGGTAGCGCCGCAGTACTGGCCACAGGCCGTAGTGAGTACGAGGCAGGATCAGTCACAGTCTGTCCCTCTGCTACTAGTCCTCTCAGCTCCCCGGTATGGGCCATTAGCCGCACCAGAGCTACAGCCTCCTGTGCCACTACGACGTCAGCCATTAGTCACGTCAGGGCAGAGGTAGAGCAGGCCATCAGCCGCACTGAAGCTGTTGTCCCCTGTGCCACCACGACGTCGGCCATTGGTCACGTCAGGCCAGAGGTAGAGCAGGCCACCAGCCGCACTGAAGCTGATGTCCCCTGTGCCACCCCAAGGTCGGCCATTAGTCACGTCAGGCCAGAGGTAGAGCAGGCCACTAGCCGCACTGAAGCTGATGTCCCCTGTGCTACCACGATGTTGGCCATTAGTCACATCAGGCTGGATGTAGAGCAGGCCAGTCTGCTTCTCTCCCACAGGAGGACCTGCAGCCAGAGAGGACCCCTCCCCCGAGCCGTGGCAAGGCCTCGCCTGAGGCCTTGATTCCCTGCAACTCTACCAGGGTGAACAGCAGCCGAAGCGGAGCCCCAGCAGACCCCACAGCCAACATCGGGCCCTGTCTACTACTCCCCCACCCCGAGGTCCCCGTGTGACAACCCTGTCGGCAATGCCGCCCTCTAGCCATTGCCGCAGTCCAGCCACTCCAGGTTCCAGTACCCTGGGTCCTCAGTTGCCCCGAGCACAGGGGCGCGACTTACCTGTGGGTGAGGCCTCTCCGAGTCTCCCCCAGACTCGACGTCAGGCCCGTCTCCTGGCTCTCTTCGGGCCGAGCCCTTGGTCCCACGACTACGTCTGGGGCCCTGTCCAGGGGCGCATCACTCTGCCCTTCCTCCGGACGGAGGAATCAACCTATGGTCCACCAGTGACAGTGAAGCGAGTGGACTTTACCTATGTGAGTGCTTTCTAGACCCAGTTATATGTGTGTGCATTAGGTTACACCATGCAAGTGTATTCTCGTGATAAGTGACCAGAAGCCCAGAGTATAAGATTGGACGAGCCTAATAGCTAACCTCGGCTTAACTTATATCCCGAGTGGAGTCCCGCGCATCCCCCCCCAGTGAACGAAACGACACAGTGACCAACAGAACAATATTATTGTGCGATTGTGCCATTCCCTTGTTAATCAAAACTCTCCCTCCCCAGCGCACAGGCACGCAAGTGAAACACCTCAGTGGCTAGCAGAAGGAATAGATATTATTCCCATCGTGCCTTCCCTTTATGCATTAAACCTCCACCCACCCCAGTGTCTGGGCACATTAGTTAGGGTATGTCTGGCATCTCCAAATGTCCCGCCAGACTACTGCAGTCCCCCCCTTCAGTGATCACAGCGCGGCTGACTCTACCGGAGATAGACTTCCGGCAGGTGAGTGTCTATGACACAGGTGTTAATGTAATTCATATACTAGTGCCGTCCAGTGCTATACGAGATTGGGAAATTGTAGTAAATTCATTCCTGTGTCCTGAATCATTAGTGTATTTTATGTGCCATAAGTGCTGGGTAAATAATACCATACCTCAACCAGCCGGTACAGTGACAGACTTCCAGTCAAGTAAAACTTTGTGTTAAGTTGTTAATCCATCCCCAGCCAACCCAGCCTGTAACGTATTTGTTGATGTTTCTGGGAAGATATCTGTAATACATGTGTGTAACAGTCACTGCCTTGTTTTTGTGTCCAGTCCTATTCCTTAGAGTTACCGACCTGGTCTAGAATAGGGACCCGCTGTAGCCTGTGTATTTGAGGGTGAGAAACCGACCCGCAAATACACAGCATAACACTGGTGGCTAGCGGTTGTTTTTGACCCGGACAGTGAAAGAGGACTGGAATTTTTTTTTTTTTTGAAAATGGCAGCCAAAACACATGTACCCCTACCAAAATTCGACCCAGAACAATGCGACATCACTACATACTTAAAAGTGGTCAAGCCATTACTTGATATTGGGTTTGAGAATGATAATCAGAAAATAGCTGTCACTCTACCTCACCTGGGAAAGGCAGTATCTACTACAGCACCAAAAATAGTCCCAGATCTCACGTGGGCCAGATTTGCAAAAATAGTAACGGAAGCTATTACCCCTTCATTAGGGAAAGTTGTCGCGATGTCACAACTCGATGCCCTAAAATATGACAGTGATTTGGACAACACGTTGGTCCAAGCTAGGCGACACGTCACTGCCGCATACCCGGATGCCAAAATGAATACCCGGGATGAGCATATATTCAACACCCTTCTCAGAGTCCTTCCGGGCATAGTGAAAGAACATTTCACCATTCACGACCCAGCAGGAAATTTGGACCGTGATGTCCAGCTCATTCGCTGCCTTCTTGCAGCACGCCCCGACACCCAACACATCAGGGTCGTGAGCCGGTTCCCAACGAAACCCTCCCCCACGCTGCCCCAACCCCATCCAGCCCCAACGCGAAGCACCTCTGCCCCAGTTTTCCCAAGAGCCCACCCCACCAGGAAACGGACACCACAGAAAGATAACACAAATCTCTTCACTATCAATCCGTGGGAATTCACAGCCTGTAACAGCCGCTGCCCACTTCACGACATACGTGAACAACTGAAGGCGGCATGCAGAATAAGAGCTGAATCGCTGAGGTGCCGCCCAATGTTGGCAGTAGATGAGGGCCCTGCGAACCTCTAACCCCCCCTTGTTGAGGAACCTGACGCCGGTTGCGAGCCAGGGAAGGCTGATATCGACACAGCCCTTGAGCTGACGTTGGATTTTTTGGATCGCCTCCGCACCTCCCCATGGTGGCAGGGGCCACCTCTACAAAGTGCCGACCCCCAGTCTATGACAAAATGAAACTACAGGGGATCAAGGCAAGACTTCTGGTAGATACAGGAGCCGCCAAGTCCTGCCTGTACACACATTTCTACTCCCGCCATAAGAAGGTTTTTGGCCCACTTTTCCCCACTTCAGCCCACCTCATAGACGCGGGGGAAGGCCCATAGCCTATTCGTGGGGAAACTTGGGCCCTACAAACCAAGACTCACCAACCAGCCTCCACATATCATCCCTTCATCGTTTTTTACTCTTCCTGCCGTACCTATGATGGCTATTTGGGATTGGACCTGCTCCAAAAACTCCACACTCACATAAACTGCCACGGGAGGTGACTTCATTTCTGACAGCCTCCCCAACAACCCCCAGCCATCTGTACGTGCGCACGACAAAATGACACCCCTACCCCTTCTCCTGCCCCAGCTCCCCCCAGCCCCACTTTCCCCGCGACCATCGCATTGATGGCTATTTGGGATTGGACCTGCTCCAAAAACTCCACACTCACATAGACTACCACGGGAGGCGACTTCATTTCTGACAGCCTCCCCAACAGCCCCCAGCCATCTGTAAGTGCGCACGACACAATGACACCCCTCCCCCTTCTCCTGCCCCAGCTCCCCCCAGCCCCACTTTCCCCACAACCATCACATTGATGGCTATTTGGGATTGGGCCTGCTCCAAAAACTCCACACTCACATAGACTGCCACGGGAGACGACTTCATTTCTGACAGCCTCCCCAACAGCCCCCAGCCATCTGTACATGCACACGACAAAATGACACCCCTCCCCCTTCTCCTGCCCCAGCTCCCCCTAGCCCCACTTTCCCCACGACCATCACATCCTCCCTCACCGTTCCCCCCCACCATGAAGCTTGGCTATGGATCAATAAGCCCACAGGGACCCATTCCCTATTTTTTTTTTTTTTTTTTTATGCATGGAAGAAGGAACCAAAGGCCATGGGCCTGCATACTGTTCCTTCCAAGAAAAAAACAAAAACAGTACAAAAGAGAGCCAAATTCAAGATCCGTTCAATTCGAGATGCCTGGACACACTGCGTTTGAAAGACTGGAGATCATAGGAAGTAGGAAATACAGACAGAGGAAGACAGTTCCAGAGTTGACCAGTTGCATAAATAAAAGACTGGGAGTAACGGTTAACTCTTGCATTAGAGAGTTGGACAGAAAAGGGATGAGAGTTTGTTGCTAGACGGGTACTACGTGCCCGTCATAGAGGTGGAGGGATGCAAGCAGACAGTTCAGAGGAACAGTGACCATTGAAGTAGCGATAGAAGAGAGATAAAGATGCAACAGTGCGGCGAAGAGACAATGGTTGAAGGGAATCAGTAAGAGGAGGAGAGTTAATGAGACGAAAAGCCTTTGACTCCACCCTATTGAGAAGAGCTGCATGTGGAGAGCCTCCCCACACATGAGAGTTGTACTCCATACACGGGCGAATAAAACCCGTGTACAAGGTCAACAACTGTGCAGGGGTAAAGAAAGTACGGAATCGGCTTAGCACACCTAATCTCTTGGAAGCAGATTTCACAAGAGATGTAATATGTTCTTTCCAAGACAAATCCTGAGAGAATGAAACCCCAAGCATGTTCAAGGATGATGCAGGACATAACTGTTCATTATTAAACATTAGTGGGTAATCCTGAGGAAGATTTTGTCGGGTTGATA
>JAGKTI010029234.1:0-12714 GCA_018397915.1 Birgus latro | reverse complement strand
CACACACACACACACACACACACACACACAGGCTGTGAATGCTCAGAATAGCAAGCGAACAACTGTGTAGAATCTTCAAAAATAAAAAGTACAGAGTCGGCCACGTACCTGCAACCTCTCTGAAGTAAATTTGGCAAGAGAAATAACGAAAGAAAAAGATGTGAGCAGTTTCTCGTTAATGCTAAAGAAAGAGATCGGGAACATTATGACAGTTAGAACAATGGCGGAACTCAGTTTGGGGAAGTACTGTTAACATCTTTCTAACTCGTATTTCACTCTTGGACTCGTTGGCAGTGACGTGAGTGACGAGTAGAGGGTGGATTCATCAGGTGTACGAGTGGAAGGACCGTGTGACAATTTACTAACTAACCTGTACAGATAAACGTGGTGTGTCTTTGCCTGTGTCTGCGTAACCGAGTGTCCACCTGTCAGGCCTCTGTACACGGACAAATTAATTCCCTTAGTGGTCAACCCATGCCAGAAGATGCGTCTCCACCCTGAGTAACATATAAGATAGTTGATGTGGACCTTCGAGATCATATCAGGTGGTTGGAGACAATTTCCTTATATTGTGGAATCGCTTTTCAACTCTTAAATTTTATAGTCCAGCCAAGCCCAGTTTTCCCCCTTTTTTTTTTCTCTTTTTTTGTTTTGTTTTTTTAGATATCTACTCCATGCTACCCCAGCCCTTGATGGCGCCCGTCAGAATATATCTATATCATGCATCAGCGCCAATCAGAAAATAAGTACATAAAGAGTTTACCTATCATACTGTGTTTTTTACGTGAGACGAGTGTTCCTTGAAGACGAAATTCGGCACAACATCTTTGCATACAGTTTGAAAGGAAGGGCACCAATCTACAGTACGTGAGATGCTGAGAAATAGAAGGAGAGAAACCGTGGGCAGAATCTTTGGAAATAAACTCTGTGCGAGGCCCGGGAGAAGCATTCGGGTACATTCGGTGCAACTGCAGAAGTTTCGAAACTGGCTCCGTGACTCACCTGCAAGTAGCGTGTGGACCGGCCAGGCCAGGCTCAGGTCAGGCCAGCAGCTAGAACTGGGAACATCAACTGCCATAATGCTGACCTTCGTTTAGATGTAACGAAGATGACTTGTGTGAAAGAAAGAGGGCATTTCTCTCTCTCTCTCTCTCTCTCTCTCTCTCTCTCTCTCTCTCTCTCTTATTGATGACTCCCAAGTATAAACAGGTGATACACAGCAGAGTATGAGGCTAGAAGTGATTATAAACAAGATTTTAGGTGTACAACCAACAATTGTTTCAAAAACTATTTCCCTCAGCGCATATGGTATACACACAAGAAATAGTTAATGGTTAATACACAAGCAGATAAAATGCCTTAAGGTTAATGAGCATTCTGAAAAAAAAATAACAATAAAACGTGAGAATTGACGGGTTAGGATACTGGCCATTTAAGGCTGCAAGTCGAGTCGGCAACATTGTGTTTGGAGGAGAAAATCAGAGTAATGCGTTGTTTTTATTGTGTACGTGAAGAAACATGGCCTTCCATATTTAAGAGGTTTCCCCCATTGACTTTTAAACTCTGGCTCTGGACTATAAGATATTTCTCCTCACGCGGTTAGTTCTTGAATTCTCAGTGCACGAGATTTCGCCATCAACCTTCCATCAGACAGAGAGAGAGAGAGAGAGAGAGAGAGAGAGAGAGATGGGAGAGCCAAGGTGTGAAATGGGGAAAGGGAGACGGGTCAGGGGTTACTGTAAGCCGTAAAAGGAGAAGTTACCTCAGTGATAAAGTTGGAATGGGAATGTTTACAGAGTTGAGAGCGCTCGTTCCCCCTTCCCCCTTCCTCTGTCCCCAGCGTCCCGCCTCAGGTAAATGTTTGTGCCGGTCCAGGAACACCACAGTAACGTTTTGTGTTGGCGTGCTTGGCCAACGATTAGAAAACGTTGTAGAGGGGAGTCACTGCAAGAGGGAGCTGGGTGATGAGGACGGGGGCCGTGAGGGGTCGGGGATAGGGATTATTTTTGGTCTAAGATGGTGTTCAAGTAAGCAAGAGACGCAGATTGCTTTTACAGACACTATTAAAGCATTTAAAATAGAGGTATATGAAAAAAAACGAAAAAAAGACATATAGGATCCTGTACATAGGATGTGAAGATACAGAAGGCATGTTCGCCCATTTTAAGGTTACCTGCTGGGATAGCCTATGTATAGAGATACAGTATTCTTTTGCTGAGCCAATCTCTGCCACATTTTACCTGCAAACTTCTCTGCCTCATCTCTCCATCTCCTGTCTGCCCTTTTTCTGCTACGCTTACAGTCTCTTGGTGTCCAGTCAGTCAGCCTCTTGCTCCATCGGTTATTCCAGATTCTTGCTACACGACCTGCCCACCTCGGTTTCTGTTCTTTTATAGCGTTTTTAATGTCTTTGACCTTGGTTTTCTCTCTCAGCCAAGCTGATCTTTTCCTGTCTCCTAATAATTCCAACACTGACATTTTCATTGCTCTTTGAGAACGGATTAGTTGATTTTCCATCGATTTTGTCAGTTTCCAGGTCTCACAACCGTACGTCATGGCTGGGATTATGTATTCGTTATATACATTTCGTTTCATAAATACTGGCAAGCTACCTTCATGATGTCTTTGTGTTTACCAAAAGCCTTGTAATGCATCCTTTTATTTCGCTATCTTGGTCTTTCGTTAGCTGTAGTATTTCCCCCAAGTAATTTTACTCCCCGACTTCTTCAGGAATTTCCTCACTTATTCTGATGACGCTCTTTGGTGTACTTGGATTAAACATTACTTTAGATTTACTCCGGTTCATCTTTTGCCCTACTTTGAGACTCTCTGTTCAGGTCATTTAACATTTCTTGCAATGTCTCTGCTGTTTCTGAGATAAGGACAGTGTCATTTATAAATTTTAAATGGTTTAGGTTTTCCCCACCTGTGTTTACTCCTTTGTTCTCCCAGTTTAGCTTCCTGAAAATATTTGCTTGGCATGTTGTAAATAATTTGAGTGAAATTGTATCTCCCTGACGCACACCCTTCTCAGTCTCAATTTTTTCCGAGTCTTTATGTAATTTTACTATAGGAGTTCTCTATATTTGTTTTTGAGCAGTTTTACGATGTTTTCATTTAGTACGGACCCAGGTTCAAATCCCCGCTGGGGCAGGGAACAGTTTAAGGATATGAATTTCATTAAATCGGGCTTTACTGATCTACCACAAGACCCGCCGACATGTCGTAAAAATACCCCCGCTAATACCAATACACCGGTCCTGTATGAGACAGTCGTAGCATGTATTCAATATGGATGGTGGGTGTTAGCGCCGAAGTGGTGACATGTATAGGTGTGTGATATGTAGGAGGACTGCTGGGCCTTGATAGCAGGATATGCCCAGGGTCGGACACATAAAAAAAAACAAAATAGTAAGATCTTTTGAGCCACCTGCCCTGTGAAGGAATAACAACTACTGTTTGCCATAACACGATGATTTGGGAATTTTCTTCTTCTTTATACAGTACACTCAGTAAACAAGTGGGCGAACCCATTTTGTACTTCTGCTCCTGCATCAGACAGTAAATATGCTACTATTCCAGTTTCTCCCGCGGCCCGCCTTCCTTTCATACTTTTAAATGTTTACTTCGTCTGGTGTTACCTCAGGCATTTCACTTGTGTCAGCTGAAAAGTTAGCTGTTGGTACTGATGTCTTTGATGCATGTAGTTCTTTGTAAAATTCTTCAACTTTCTTCACCGTCCCATCTCTGCATTTCATGAGTTCACCTTTTTTGTCTTTCAGTGATGTGATTTGTTGCTTTCCTACTGCCATTTACTTTGAACCAGTTTCAGACTTTTTTCCGTTTTAGATGGTGTCTTTGATCTGATTAATGTTTCTCTTTTTTCTTATCTCTGTCTCATGTTGATAAGCTTATTTAATTCCGCTCTTTCTGTTTCATCTTCCTTTACTTTAACTTTCATCTCCGTTCTTTCATGAGTTCGAGGGTCATTTTTGAATTCTTACTGGCTTTGGTTGCGTCAGCCTTCCCTACTGCCTCCGCTGATTCTCTTAGCGCTTTTGTTTATCATTCAGCTTATCAGTGTCCCACCCTGCATAACATAGGGCATGAAATCTGTTCGTAATTTATAAGTGAAAGGCTGCTTTGTATTCGCTTGCTTTCATTGGACATACCTTTTTATTATTGATCATCTTTCGTTTTCTGAAATTGAATCTGCCTGTGCAATCCACCATTCTGTACTTTCTGTGTTTACTTTGTTGATAACTGTGACACTTATGATCTTGTTGTTCTTATCTGCTGTAATTCAGTCAGTTTCATTCTTTGTTTCTCCATTTAGACTTCTCCAGGGCCATTTTCTCCCGGATCTGCTGTAATTCAGTCAGTTTCATTCTTTGTTTCTCCATTTAGACTTCTCCAGGTCCATTTTCTCCCGGTTCGTTTGTGAAAGAAGGTACTCATTATTCTTCTGTTACGCATTTCAGCAAATTTTACCAGAATTTACCACCATTTCACCTCCGTCAAATCATTCTCCCACTCCGAATTTTCCCATACATGCTTTTTCATTTTTCGATTTGCCAGCTTTTGCACTGAAGTCTCCCACGAGTATAGTATATCTGGCCTTTTCCTCTTCCATAGTCTGGGAGATGTCGTAGAAAGTTTCTGTTTTTTTTTCATTTGAACTTTGAGAAGTCGGTGCTTATGCCTGTACTACTTTCAGGAGGCATCTTTTGCTGTCAGATACACTGCTGAATTTAACAATGTTGTCTGCAAGATTTCTGTTAATTAGAAATCCAGCGCCATTAACTCCTTCATTTTGTCTTCCTCTGTAGTAAGATAGGTGGTTGCTGTCTCAGAGCTGAATTATTTTTTCGTCTTTTCCGTGGATCTCACTCAGACTTGCAATATCCCAACTGACGTTTTCTAATTCAGTCATTAAGGTATCAAGTTCGTAATCTTCTGTGAGGCTTCTTGCGTTGTATGTGTAGATCTTCATGGCTTTCAGTGTGTGTTGTGTCCCGGTCTCTGATTTGCCGAGACAGTGCCTATCCCTTTCGCTGGCACACTGACCGGAAGCACAGGGGGCCGTCCAGGCAGACCTTTAGTAGACGATGATCCAGCAGAATGTCGTGAAATCATTAACAATAGAATTCATGTTTGGCTGGGAGGATTGTGGCAAATAAGCTCATCTCCCTGCCACATAGTTTCTGGTGAGGCGTTATTTTTTGTGCCACCTTATTCAGTTTATTTGGTAGAGCCCTATGTATCTCTGGGGGTCCCGTGGTCTTCACCGTCTAAGATGGTACCTCGTATAGCCTATCTGCAAGGCCTTCGCCTATCCGCCACCCGGAGACACGGATAGATATACAGGTATAGATATAGATACTGGATAATCAGTGAAAAGAAGAACAGACATATCTAGGAACAAGTGCTGGCGGATCCTGGGCCATGGAATTCCCCTACGACATGGATTGCCCAACCTAACCTAACCTTGCCTAATCTAGCCTAACCTAATTAACCTAACCTAACCCAACCGAAGCTAAACTATCTCAAGGTAACTTTTTCTAGCCTAACCCAGTCTGTGGCCCTGTGAGTCCTGGGAACTTGGTGAATTATACACCATAGCGAAACGAAACGAACCTGGTGTCTCTGGGATCCTATAGATGGCGTGCACATCTGGCAGCGCTGTGTCCAGGGCTTGGGGTCAGTGTGATAAGGATTCCAGGCACTAAACAGTAGTAAATAGTGTGGCTGAAAAATATTATATTGCTAATTAAGCTGTAGGGGTTACTAAAAGACAATCGTATTCGACCAGCAAAATCCCAGGCCTAGTAATCCTGGACAGTAATGGATTAATGGCTCTGGTCAGCGACTATTCGTATTAAAAAAAAAAGTATTAACACATTCAGTGACCTCTTCAATCCACTGTGGTATTTATTATCCTGTTCTTCCTATCAACTGTCAACTTTATTAATTAATAATTAAGGACTCAAGAAACTATATTAGCAGTGTTGGTGCAGTGCTTTGCCCAACCCTTACAGTTCGAAATGTCTCTCCTAAGCTGCGCAAAATCATCCGGTGGCAGCAAAAATAAAAGGCTAACGGTCGTAGATTTAAGCACAAATGGAGTCCCTGCATTAGTCCCACGTTTACACACTAAGGAAAGCATAGGCAAGTCCTTCATTTTTTTTTCTGGTATGCTGAGAGAAAATTAAGGGAAAGAGGACTGTTTGTATCCGTCCAGGGTCACTCTTACCTGCTTAAGGACCAGTGATATGCTCCCGAGGGATTTGTTTAGCATTTTAGCTAGTTGTTTTCCGGGGAGGGGCACTAACCCTCTGCCAACCCAGTTGTTGACACGTAGTGAACACGTATTGGTTAGTTATATGGCTACCACCCAGCGTATTAAATGATTTTCTGGCATTCAGGAAATCGTTTTGTTTGTCAGTCAGTGTAAAGTCCCTCGGAGTACGTATCACTACACTGAATGGAAGACGGCCGCCTCCACCGACCATCAGTGTCTACTCTATTTACAATGAGGTTCATTAGAAACAATTTTGTGTACATTGACGTAATGATACATAAAGATGGTGCGTTCATTCCTTGTCTCATCAGCAAATCGTTTCCACACTGAGTATTAGCAATCACGTTAACGAAGCAGAAAGGTGAAGCTCTATTGGCAGTCTGTAAAGCGAGGAGTCAAATTTACAAGCGTGGCGAAAAGTATTTAAGTTAACCCCATGTGAGGATGGATAGAAGTCCCACTGGCAGATCAAACATGACTTACAAAGGCCCTCCCTTCACTTACGCTTACTTCATGCCTTGCTTTATGTAGATCAGAATAATATTACGTGTCGTTAGAAGCACGACAGCGGAAGGTATTACAAACGATTCAAACAGGCTTAATCAGATCCCGCAAAACGACTCCACATTTTTCCTCGCACGGCAGCCCAGTGGTCGATAACTTTGCAGCGAGGGTTTTTGAAGCCTTACTGAATAGCGGAAGAGATAGGCTGTCCCACATTCCATTACACGCTGCACGGTCCTGGTGGCGAAGTTTTTTTTTTTTTCATTTATTTATTTTTTTTTCACGTGTTGATTGTTTTCGGGTACGGGAACACTCCGATGGTGACGTTATTTTTTACCGTTGGCGCTGATACTCGGGCTGGACAGGGCGATCACGAGCGAATATCGGAAAAAACCTGTGGACGTTGGCAAGGTATATTTTTGTTCTGTGATTTTTCTCATCAGTTGGGTTCGAGTTATTGTGTTTTCTTTTTTCTTGAGTAACTGGCTAATCTATCCACCTGTCTATAATCCAGTCATTTTTTTGCCCCATCAGGACCTAGGAGTCCGTGGTTTAGCTACTCACTCCCGAAATTTAAGGAAAAAGGATCTACTTTCTTCATCCCTGAGTGGCATTATGCAAACGTCAAACCCCAAACATCCCTTAGATGGACACCCTTACGAGCCCTGTCTGGTTGGAGCGCCTGAACCCACTAGACCACCCGTGACTGAATATGCAGGTATTTAAACAGCAGTATGTTCTGTGTGGTCGCGGGTTCGATGTCGGCTGTGTTGCAGGGAACAGTTTGTCAATTTGAGTTTGATAGCAGCGTGTTTACCGCCCTTGCGTATGGCTTCAGTGATATGTGATAAGCCTCCTCCGCCTTTATCGTAACGCCGAATACGAATGTGATATCCCTTGTGTATTACAGAGCAGGGACTGGTTACGGTGCTCGAGTGTCTGATGATTTGAGGTCTGGAGATCAGTCTTTTGTTGGTCTGCCAGAGTTGGACTGCTGGGCCACGGGAATGGGTGTCCTAACTTGTTTCCAGAGTCAGGTGGATCATTAGAGTCGTTTTTAATGTCTGCCAAATTGTATGGTGACGGCGGGAAACAAAATCCATCACCATAACCAGCCAGTCAGTCAACACCAAATGATTTATTCTTTATTACTAATTCCATCCCCCCCATCCCCCCCTTTTTTTTTTACTCATTAGTATACTGTAGTTTTTTTTTTTAATCCATGCTAAACGATTAATCTGCCTTTATCTGTATAGTACTTGTACTGAATGTTCAGAGTATTACCTGTGCCAGCTTCCGCCAGTGAAGTTGGAAGAGGGTATCTGTTCACCCGTGTCTATCTGCTTGTCTGTCTGTCTGTGGACAAGATATGGCAAATGTTTTTGGATTTACATGAAATCTGGTGGATACGAGAGCAAGGAGGAGTTGAACAGATTTTGTTGTGGATCTGGATGCAAAGATAAATATTAAGCTGTATTGACGTTGGCGTAGGTATGTTTTTTTTTCTGATAATGCAAGGAGGGCAGACCAATACCGTTGAATTAGTTACCTCTGAGACAGCTCGGTTTTGGTGTTCAGTTTGGTGATTTTTTTGCCTTTTTCCAGCAATGCGCTTTCCATCGATGTACATATATCCGCTGTAGCTTTAGGAGTTTTCCAGGTAACAGTTTTGGTGCTCAGTTTAGCGTGATATATATATATATTTTTTAAACTAAACTGCATAATCAGAGAATCGCTGAAGCACCACCTAATTTTAAGTTTTCCAGTGATTTGTGTTGATATGCTGGTGCTGTGTTTCGCCACTCAGGTACGTGTAGAAAAGTCTGGTGTTCTTTTTTTAGCTCGCATCCTGTGCTCGCTGGTACGATACATGACATCCAGTTAGAACACGACATTCATGAAACGGAGTGAATAGAACCAACAGTCACCATAACCAAAACAGTCTGTCGACTGTGATAATGGTATTTAGTCAGTTTCTTTTATGCCCTCAGGCTTAATAATTTTCCCCAGATGTGGTTCAGCTCTATGCATAAGTAATTTTAGCCTCTTGAATCCCATGACGTATTTTTCATCGATTTTCGCTATGTCTGTTCGGTTTCATTCAGGTTTGCAACGACTTCTGAAGCTGTAGAGTTTAAATGCAGCTTTCATACACTCCTGCACTGCATGAGGTTTCCCAAAAGATGAATAAAATCAAATCATATAGAAGGATGTCTTTCTATCTGCCTATATCTATCTATAGCCAGACGCCTTAATCTCGTAGGAAGAGGTCACAAACAAATCGCCTCCATGTCGCCCTGTTTTTTGCTATTTCACTGCCTCCCTGTCGCCCTGTTTTGTTATTTCACTGCCCTCCTCACAATTTCCACCCCCCTTCCTCATATCTCTCTCTACTCCATCCCTTCATTCCATCCTCGGTCTTCCCCTCCCTCTGCCCCCTCCACTTTACTCGCATACACTGTCCTTGTCAGTCTCTCACACTCCAGCCTCTCCACATAGCCAAACCACCTCAGGGCATTTCTCCGGCCGCTTTCTACCACACCCAGTTCTACACCACAACACTCTTTCACTTCCTAATTTGTCAGTCAGTCTGTCCGTGTAACTCATGCACCTCTCAGATAACTCATTTTCACTGCTCTCACTCTTGACTTGTCCCCTTCCAACAAAGTCCAGGTTTCGCTTCCATACGTTAGAGTGAGGATCACAGTAATATAATGCAGCGACATTTTTCCTTCCTTGCTTACTTCCCTATTTCTTATTACTGCTTTCATTGAACCAGCAACCTTTCTTCCCTGCTGTACCCTTTCAAGTACTTCTTCCTCTAAACTTCCATCCTTGCTCATCACACTACCCAGGTACTTGAATGCACTCACATTTTCCATTTCCTCACTATTCACCCTCACTGTGCATTCAATGGGCTTCACATAGCTCAAAGACCACAGCTTTACTCTTCCCTATATTCACCTTTTGATTCCTTTTCTTATATGCTCTTCCAGGGTCATTCATCAAGCCTTGCAGCTTCCCTTCGTCTGCACTGAACAATACAGTATCATCAGCAAACAACAGAACAGGAAGTTTCCAAACACTGCCCTCCCTCATTATGCCACTCCAATATCCACTGCCATTCCTTGTATCTCTTTTATAACTCTATCCATATACAGATTCAGCAGCCATGGTGAGATGACATCCCTGTTTCAGTCCAACATTCAGATAGAAAAATTCACTCAGTTCACCATCCACACGCACTGCAGCCCTAGCGCCCTGATACATACTTTTCACGGCATTCAACAGATTTTCATTTACTCCATACATTTTTAATATTTCCTTATTCTTTGTCTAACCACTCTGTCATATTCTTTCTCCAGATCCATGAAGGCGGTATACAAGTTCTTTCCCGTCTCTAGAAGCTTTTACACTTAAGACCCAAGGATCAAATTCTGTTCCACACAACCTCATCACTTCCTGAAACTTCCCTGTTCTTCTCCAACTAATTTCTCTGTTATTTCCCTCACTCTGTTAATAAGTATCCTACCATATAGTTTTCCTGTTACACTAAGAAGACAAATATCCCTATGATTAATACACATTTCTTTTTCCTCTTTTCCTTTGTACAGGGGAATAATTATACCTGACTTCCAATCCTCCGGGACTCTACCTTCCTCCCAGGCCAATCTGCACACCTTTCATATCCATTCTGCTGCTGTTTCTCCTCAGTGCTTCAGCGTTTCACCACACACTACCTCAATTCCTGGGGCTTTTTTCATTTTGACTTTCCTCATTGCTTCCACTGCTTTCATTCTACAGGCCTTTTCCTCCCATCTCATCTCCCTCCTTCTCCCAGCCATTTCCCAGCCACTTATACTTGCATTACTTTCATTCTCTGTGTTTAACAATTCCTTAGACTGTTCTTTCATCCGCTCACTTTTTCTCCACTGTCCACCAGCAATCTGCATTTTATCTTTCACTCCCCTACTAACTTCTTTATCACGCTGTCTAACTCACTTAACCTTCTTCCAGGACATTTTCTTACATTCCCTCCACTTTACACTCAAATTCCTTCCAGACTCCTCATCCACTCTCTTACTGTTCTGTTCACCTCTCACCTCTTCCCTACATAGAACTCTCCATTTCCCCTCAGCTTCCTATATGCCTCTGTTCTCATCCACTCACTATACTGTATACTTTATTCTTTTGCACCACAGCCTCTCTCACCTTTTCAGTCCACCATGCTGTTCCCTGCACCCCCTTTCGTCTTCTCTTCACCCCACACACCACCTCACATGCTGCACAGATTTCTTCCGCGGATATCTTGCACGCACCTTCCACCTCCCTCATCAGCTCCAAATCATATCAACCCAGTCGCTCTTCGGCTTCACTCATATATTCCGCCCTGTTTTCATCCTCCTGTAAGCTTTTGTATCCTCATTTTATGGACTGTATCCTCCTGCGCTTCTCTCCTACTCATCCAGTGCATTTGTACCTTGACTCGTTACCACCTGTCAGAGCGCCCACATCCTCAACCTCTGCGTGCTCTCACATTCAGAACGTATTCGCCCATTCACACACACATAATCAGTCGTTGCCTCTCGTTCAGTCAGCTCACAAGGAAGCGTAGAAAATAATTAAATCACGGCACAGGATTGAATGGGTTTTCTTAGAGTAAAATCACAGAAAGTTTGGTGAAAAAATCTTTATCAATTTTTCCTCTTTTTTTTTTTTTACTTCTTACAGGTGCGTCGAGAGAGAGAGAGAGAGAGAGAGAGAGAGAGAGAGAGAGAGAGAGAGAGAGAGAGAGAGAGAGAGAGATATATATATATAAACACATCAGTAGGAAACATTTAGGTAGTTTCTTCTATACTTATGGACACACGTAAATATAAAGTACATTACGTGCTCAAGCCATCCCTTTCATATCGGGAGGCGAAGACGAGAGCAGGGGAGGAGAGGGGAAGGAAAGTCGAAGGAAGGTAGGAAGAAGGGGTGAAGGAAGAGGGGAAAGGGTGGAGGTGGTAAGGAAGAAAAGACAAGACAGCTGGAGGGACTGAAAATACGAAGGTTGATTACAGTGGACTAATACAAAGACATGGGCGTGATATTACAAGTTAAAAGTATACTTAAAGATGCGAGGTAGGAAGAGAATCGCATTAATCGGATATCCCCTAACCGTAAAACCAGTCCTGTACCGAACTCCGCCCTCTTAACAACAACAACATTACAGTACTCGTATTTTCAAACACGAGTCTGCGAGTAGGTCTTTGTCTCGAGAAGTTAGTGGCAGCAGCTTGAAGGCTTTCTCCTTAATTCTGGGTCCTTGTTCTTTTGCTTTCGCCATTATCAACGTTGATACAGTTCTTAGATTACAAAAGACTGTGTGAGGCTTTGTGTTGGAGTGTCTCGCGCCTCGCCTCGCTACAAAACTAGTCACTGTCGCCCAGAACCAGCGGCGTCTGTGATCATTATTGGAACCCTTATTGACAGTCGCTTTCCTGCCAGTGACATCGAGAACTAAGAACTAATATTTTTTTTTCTGCTGTGTTCAAGATGTAGCCACACTGATATTTGACTGTTAACATGGAAGCACTGTATAACAACTGCGCATAAGTTATCTATTTGCAGAAGCTTGACTGATTTTGGCGCCAAGACAGTGACGCTCGATTAATTTTGCCCGTCGCTAACATTCTCATCCCCAGTCCCTATCAGCGGCCGCGTCCACACGAAGGCCACCCCACGCAGAGTCCACAAATTAGCTATTACTTATTTTTCCCAGGCGATATATTGAATCCCTGTCGTTATCAGCAGTTCGCCTATCCTGACAGATTTCGTTTTTGAACTGTGGAGTACATTTCGCTGCTGCAGTATGGGTCTGGACACAAAACGATGATAAGTATTCTCTCTCTCTCTCTCTCTCT
>JAGKTI010029231.1:0-12715 GCA_018397915.1 Birgus latro | reverse complement strand
TATGGTCCCCCCCCCCTGGGGACTCCGAGGCAAGATTTTTGTGCGCCATTTTGCTAAATTTTGACAAAGAAGTGTAGTGTGTAGCGTGTATGTAGTTTGGTGTTGACAGTTAGAGAAACTTGTATTGGAGAGCATGCTGGTCTACTCTCTGTGTAACTGAGACACTGAAAAAGTTCAGCAAAGGAGGATGGTCAGGAACAAGTCCTGAGGGCTGATGAAACGGGAGCTCCAGCTCTCCCTGTCATCAGCTTTCCATCCTCCTTGGGAGTACTGCCCTGCTCGACTGGTGCTACAGTCTCCTCTCTGGGGAGAGAAAATGGGGTTATTGGGGGTTTGTGAGTTGTGGGATGGGAGTTGTGAGTTTAACTTTCTTTGCTTGTTGCGTAGCACTCTTGATAATTGTAGTTCGCTGGTTCGTGGTAAAAGTTGGAGAATTGTCTGTTTTGAAGTTGATAATGTAGAATCAACTGTAGAAACGAAGCTAATCTTGGTTACTGTATCGCCTGCTTATGAACTTTACCCCTGTTTACTCACTTGTTGATTGATCAGGGTTGATTGAAGGAAATCTCAGTTAGGGTTGATTGAAGGAAATCTCAAGTTAGGTTTGAAAGAAGGAAATCTCAAATTAGGGTTGACTGAAGGAAGTCTCAAGTTGGGTTGATTGAAGGAAATTTCAAGATATGGGTGACTGAATGAAATCTTAACTTAGAGCTAGACTGGAGGTCGTTGTTGGTTTCAGCTGAACTCTTGATCTGTACGTCAGCGCTGAGCCAACGAAAACAGAGTATTTGGAGAAGGAAGGTGTGAGGACTTGTGAAAGAGGGTGGGGTTGTGAGAGATGGTGGGGTTGTGAGTTATGAGTCGTCTTGTTTTATCGTTTGTTGTATAATCGTTTGTTTTTGTATCTTGATATTGTACAGTTGTAGTTTACCGTTGTAGCGGTTCAGGAGAATAGTGTATTGCGTATATCGATGAAAGTATAAACTAATATTGATGAGCGTCTTAGTTTACCGCTAATAACCAAATGTTGTAACGTGGTTTGTCGTATCCCTACCGCTGTTCACAGTGTTGTAGCAATGTCCGAGGCGGTTGTACCTTCTATAGAAAGGTATAGATGTTGTAAAGATAACCTCAGTTCACTTGTGGTCAACGATGGGAGGATTTAAAGATGAGCTGTAGTTGACTGTCTTCAAAGGAAAGTTCAAGATTAACTCAGAGTGTATAACACAAGAGCAAATTAAGGCAAGAGCGGTTTTATGCAAGCTCACTCCGCGCGTCTCTATTCCTCCTCCGTCTTCCGTCTCTCCCTCTCTCCCTGCTCTCTCTCCTAATTCTACTTATGCTATTTATGTATTGTATTATAATAATGTAGGAGCCATGACACATACACATACACAGATAAATTCATATACACGTCAGTCTTTTTTTTCTACTTATTCCAGACAGCGATTATTGTACACACACACACACACACACACACACACACACGCACACCATACAGACCCACCAGACCCTTATTCTCATCAAACTTCTATCATTGTCATATTATCTTACTCTTTTCCCCTAAGGATTTGCTTATTTAGTACTTAATGCATAAAATTATAGTCTGACTATAATGTCTGGATCGTTGTGGCATTGTCCCTAATTTGAATTACCCATCTTAAGGCGTTGCCAATTTTTGTACAGGGCAAATTATCGGATTAGAGACAAAGTGCTATGTCCTCGCTCCCACCACATCACCTCTCTCTCTCTCTCTCTCTCTGCATATAATATGTACATTAAATGTAGATTTATTTCCATAAAAAGTCTATACGGTTATATGAATTATTACAATTTGACAAAAAGCCTGTCTGTCTCTCTCTCTCTCTCTCTCTGTCTCAGTCTCTTTCTCCGTCTCTCTCTCTCTCTCTCTCTCTCTCTCTCTCTCCCTCTCTCTCTCTGTCTCTGTCTCTCTCTCTTTCTCTCTCTCAGGTGTTACCCCGAGGGAATGTCAACACCCATTCATCCCATACTTATACCACTCCTCCCCCACCCCCTTTCCCCCCCCTGATTCATTCCCCCACTGGGATTTGCCACCAGCTCTCTCTGTCTCTCTCTCTCTCTGTATATAAAATGTACATTTTATGCAGATTTATTTATAAAAGTCCATACGGTTTTATGAATAATAAACATTTGAGGAAAAACCTCGTGACTGTCTGCCTGTCTGCCTCTCTCTCTCTCTCTCTCTCTGTCAACATCATGTTTTTCTTATGAATGTGATACTTTCCTTAGAGTATGATGTTTTATTTTTTCTCTAGTTTCGACTTTCCCCACCACCCTTGAGGTAAAAGTCAAGGCGCGTTTTTTAGAGGTTTTCCTAGGGTGAAGGCCGGAGAGGAAGTGACCTGTGGATTAACACGGTCATTCTGACCCGCTCACCTGATCTATCCCTCGGTGACTCACCCAACTAGTGTGGGAACGTCGGAAAGCAATGTTGACAAGTGCTGCAGTATTTATAAAATGTCATTGTTATTACTGAAAATAAAAGAAGACATTTATAACACTATATAGCCTTATTAACCCGTCCAGTCCCGATCGATTTTTTACCTAACACACCCTCAGATCCCGACCGATTTTCAACTTATTTTCTTTTGGGGGGGGGGCTCAAATCTCCGCTTTTGATGAGAAACATCGAAAAATCAAATAGATATCGCCCACCTGAGCTTATAACAGGTGTCAGTCAGCCTTACATTTTCCTTCTTTCTCAGGGTACGTGGCTAAAGATATCGAACTATGGAAGGGTTAACTAATTCAAGCCACTTTAAATTACGTATTTATTCATTTTTTTTATACGAATTTATGTGTAGTACAAATCTATATCGGTTTTCATACAATAATATAGGCGATAAAAGCATTGTTCACTCACCCAAAACCCTAGCATATGGCACCTTCCTTTAAGACATTACCACCTCATCACTTCTGTTTGTATCTCCCTCTAGTTTCTTTGTTTCTTTGTTCTCCACCTCAGGAATCACATTCACCGTGAATTTCGTCACTGGAAAAACCGTGGGGCAATATATCTTTACTGGCCAGGTCACTGCTAACACGTCAATTGCTGAGTGTTGGGGGGGGGGGGGAGGGCGTCAGGTGGGGCCTGGGAGTATCCCCGCTTGACAGCAGGTAGAGGAAGGTCTCCCACATATGCCTACCAAAATCACCTGCGAATCTTGAAAAATATGCAAACGACTGGCCTTGCAACTGACTAATGTACGATGCACGTCAGTGGATCTGTCTACGGAGAAAAGTAGTGACGTGCATCGTACCTTGGTGGGTCTCAGCGGGTTAAAGAATTAAAAATATATATACTGTAATCAAATTTCATTTAGAAGTAGTAAACAGCTGAAAAACTGTGACAGAGAGGTGTGTTGGTAAAGGTCTGACAACGCCACAGGAGCGGTAATTCAACTGTGGGACAACGCCACAACGATCCGGACGTTTTAGTCAGACTAGAGTGAAATATCCCAATGTTAAAGTGCTCCTAATTACACCTTACCTGCTGGTCAGGGGGAAAATGAGATTATACTTTATATAACAAATAAATGTGAAGCCAGACGCCACGAGGGAAATGTGAATAACCCTCTGGTCGATTATCACGAGAGAATCGACTCGTGAAATCAAGTAGCGATTTCACTTTTATGCTGGCTTACTTCACCAATTCTCTGGAGTCGAGAATTTACAGACTTTCTCAACAGTATACAGCAGAGACTAAACGTTCAAGATGGCTGTATTACTGCACTGTTGGCCTCTGACAAAGTTAGTTAACCCCTTAACATTCAAATAATAATAATAATAATAATAATAATAAACAGGATCTTGGCTGAGCCAAACTCCTAGCTCGCACAACGGATTTAAGAATTAATACCAAGAGCTGGCCTAAGTATAAGTCGTGATTAATATAAGGAGTTGTGCTAACCTGGAGTAGCAGAAGTGTACTAAATATGTGGGGAAATCAAACAAGACTGTTACATTTAACAAAGCTCTAGAAAACGAACTGTAAATTTATTAATTACATGAAAATAAATTTACGTTACATGAAACTACTCAAAATCAATGAAAGGGAAATGCACTCACTCAAGAACTCAGACAAATAGCTAAATAAAGCACTGAACTAAATAACCAAAAACCTTAAGCCTAGGAAAAACAAAAGAAATACTAATCAGTAAAGATGAGACCGTCGCTGCTCTAGTCGATCACCAAGCTGGTGGAAGATTCGGGAAAACGCCGATACTGGAAGATGTTCAAGATCACTAGAGGAAATCTATCTGTGCTGGGTATCACAAACACGCTCTTCGTGACTGCTAAGGAACGACTAACTGTGTGTGTGTCCAACGTAAGGGACGTGTGAAAGAGGCGTGGCCAACTAACGGCCAGGGTAAGGGAAGTGCAAGGAAACGACAATTCAGAAATTATCACTCAGAGGAATGCACTGTCTGTACGTAAAGACAGTCTCTCGCGAGAGAATGACGAGGGTTTTGAAAATTTGATGCAAATATACGTACACGAGTGGACGGTTAAGAGAATGGCGAATTCTCACGGATTTCAGAACTACTCATCGTTCCTACAAATCACCCGATGTCACGATTTACGATACATAATTTCACGATGTACGAAATTCGTGACAGTGCTTATTAGACATTTGATGGAGGAGGAAGTGCATTGATAATGAAAAATTATTGTGGTAGTTAAGAAGCTGATACGAGTAATTTAGGGATAGATAAGAGTAATTTCAGGATAGATAAGAGTAATTTAGGGGTATATAAGAGTAATTTAGGGACAGATAAGAGAAATTAAGGGATAGCAGTAATATAGGGATAGATAGTAATTTAGGGATAGATAAGGATAATTTAGGGACAGATAAGGGTAATTTAGGAATAGATAAGAGTAATTTAGGGATAGATAAGAGTAATTTGGGGATAAATAAGAGTATTTTAAGGATGGATAAGAGCTATTTAAGGATAGATAAGAGAGATTAGGACAGGCGATTAAGGCAGATGTAGACTACGGTAATTATTGATAACTGATGAAGAAATTAACCTCTTTACTACGAGAGGCGGGGCTAACGAGGTGCCTACGCGTGGTGGTACTGTGAGTCTTGGGTGGAACATCTGCGACGTCCACCCAGGCGGTAAACTTCCTCATATATCTCTACACCTCGCCGTGGGGAAGGAACCACTAATGGGTGCCTCTCCCCTACATGGTCCCTGTTCTGTACCGGTAGGATGGCCTCGCAAATGCAGTTACCTGTGGTCGGTGGGTCTCCTTGTACCAGCACTGTATATCTGTATCCCACTGCTGCCACCAAATGTAAGGCACTGCACTTTGGATAGAGAAATACAGTTCTCTAGTAGCTATTTATTATAAGACAATTCACCAAAGTGTTCCCCTCGAGAGGGAGAGGCCGGAACTAACTAACATCTGCTAGCCTGATAGTGGGAAAGACATTGACTCAGCACTTTTAACCCGAGGAGTCCCATCGACGTATGGGTATGGCGCGATGTTTTGTCACAGCTACACCCTTCGACGTACAGGTACGTCGCGCAAATGCAAGCATCATAATTTTCACAATTTTCAAGTTTCATAGGTGATTCTTGGTAGGCATATGTGGGAAACTTTCTTCTACCTACTGTCAATCAGGGATGCTGCCTGGATCCACCTAACCCCCCCTCCCCCCAACACTGGGAAATTCACCTGTTAGCAGTAAGCTGGCCAGTAAAGGTATGTTGCCACACAGTCTCTCCAATGACGAAACTCACGGTGAAAGTGATTCCTGAGGTGGAGGACAAAGAAATAAAGAAGCTAGAGCAAGAAGCAAACAGAAGTGATGAGGTGGTAATGTCATAAAGGAAGGTGCCAAACGTGGATGTTTTTGGTGACTGAACAATGCATCTATTGCCTATATAAATGTTCGAAAACCAATATAGTCTTTTACTACACAAAAATTCGTACCAAATACATAAATAAATACGTAACTGAAAGTGGCTTGAATTAGTTAACCCTTCCATAGTTAGTTTTCTTTAGTCAGCTCCCTGAAAAAGAAGGAAAACGTAAGGTTGCATGACACCTGTATCAACATTTTTAAGCACAGGATCGCGATTTCTCTATGAATTTTCGATGTTTCTCACCAAAACCGAAGGTTTGAGCCAAACAATTTTTTTTTTCTCACAAAATGCTAGCGATTTTGGGGTATCGTAGGTTGGATATCTGTTGGGATGTAATGGGTTAAGATCTAGCAGTGAGGACATAGAGTGAGGGGGGGATATAGAAAAACAGTGTGGGTACAATACCCCCCGGGTAGCTGAGATGGTGTCTCCTGACACTAGAGAGGAATTTTATGTTTTTTTTTTCTATATTACTAAGGTAGGTGAGACGTTTGTACAAGGAATAATTATGATATACGGGTTGGAGGGAAGACATGGCCATGTCTAAAGGATGTAATCTTGTAATAGATAAGGCTGAAATGGACATATAGTGGGGGGACAATACTCCCCCGGGTAGCTGGTGCACATAAGCAGGCAGGGCGATGGCCACGTCGGCCAGGGGCGCAAGATCGTAGTGCAGGGAGACTACATCTTCCACCTACATTACCCACCATCGTCGTCACCCAACCTGGACTCTATGAGGGTCAGCACTGCCAGCAGGTAGACCGCTAACATCGTAACTAGAAAATTAGGGTAGAATTACTGGGAGAGGTCCTGGGGAGGTTGACGAGTGGAAGGCAGTTTGGATCGATACTGATTGGTTGATGATTGAATATGTGTAGGTGGTGTTACGAGGAGTTATCCCATTTTTTTCATACAGTACGTTTTCTTTTGTTGTGTATCATGAATGTAATGAATATTATGTTTATTGTTGTATAAGGTGATTGTATATTGTGTTGGAGTTTATCTTTGGAGAATGTAGAAATGAATTAATATTTGTGAAGTTGTTAAGGGTTAACATGTAAGGTTATGTTGTTGTATTGTGATCCCGTTAGTGAGAGATATGTTATGTTTGTACGAGGAGGAGTGCGTGGCTTCTCTCTCTCTTGGTGGCTAGCGGCGTGTGAGGAGCTGTTCTGGGTTTCAGCTCGGGTGGGCGTGTTGGAGGAGACACGTGGTGATTTTGGGAGAGCAGCGTGGTCACACAGTGTGAAGTGTTATACAAGGGAAGTGGAGAAATAATTATGTGAATATATTAATGAGTATTACTTGTGGGAGGAGAATATACAGGTGTTGGGGTGAGAGAGCGTGGTGTGGGTGGCTACAAGATAGCTTATGGTGCACGTGGTGGTGTACTTGTTATTGTGGAGATTATTATCGTGTGAACCATTGTGGAGCATTTGTGTGGTTAATCATTTTGAGATATTATGGTTATTATTGAGTGTCACTTGGTGTTGAGAAGATCATTGTGGCCGTATAGCATAAGTGATCTAAGCATACTCTTTATTTGAGTATCAGTGTATTTATTTGTAAATATATGTAAATAGTGTAGTAGACTATTTCATTATCATTGATGGTGTGATGGATGATAGAGTATTTGTGGTGGAGATATTTCATGTTGCTACCCAGCTGGCCCGGGAATGAGGAGTTGCAGGCCGAACGAATTTCTTGCTGTACCTAACTATTACAGCGTGCTTGAAGAGTGAGGACAGCTGGGGACGTAACAGAAAATTGGGGGCCTGTCCGGGATCTCTTTGTGATTGTGTGCCACCTGTCCGGGATCTCTTTGTGATTGTGTGCCACCTGTCCGGGATATCTTTGTGATTGTGTGCCACCTGTCCATGAGCCCAGTGTGTGTGACCAGGAGAATCTGCCTTCCTTGCCAGCCCTCCCCTCTGGACTACTGTGTTGTGGTGAGCCTTGAAATTATTTGTAATCATGGCAGAGAGCAATGTGCAAAACTTTATGATCAGTAGGGATGTACATTTTCTATACCAGTGCACAAAAGAAGAGCTGCGGGAGTTAGCATGCACTTATGGCATTGAGTTAAAAGCTAATCTTAAGGAGGATATGCAGAGAGAACTGATAAAGGGTTTGATGGAATCTAGCATTTTGGGTGGAGAGCAGAGTGAGTGTGAAGAAGAAAATATGGAGAAGGATGAAGAGTGTGTAGAAAGAAACAGAGAAATGACTGGTAGGGAGATGATGGAATGGAAAGTGAAGTTAATGGAGATGGAGATAATGTTACAGGAGAAAAAGAATCAAGAGGCTTTGATGAAAACAGAAGTTGAGAAGATCAAGGCTCAGGTGGAGATAAAAAGGTTGGAAGTAGAAAAAGGGGAACACAGAGGATATTCAGCAGATATAAAAATGAAACTTATGCCAGAATTTGTAGAGGAAGAGGCTGAGGATTTCTTTATACAATTTGAGAAAATTGCTGAATTGAGAAGTTGGCCAAAGGAAGAGTGGGCTTTGTTGGTGCAAGCTAGATTAAAGGGCAAGGCAAGAGAGGCTTATGCTGGTTTGAGTATTGGTGAGTGCAGTGATTATGATGTTGTTAAAGAGGCAATTTTACAGACTGTGAAGGTGGATCCAGAAATTTATAGACAGCGTTTCAGAGACGTTGGAAAGACACACAGTAACACCTATTTGGAAGTTGCTAGAGAGATTGTGCTGAAGTGTGGTAAATGGTTGAAATCTGAGGATGTGACAAGCAAGGAAGATGTGATACAGTTATTGATGTTAGAACATTTTAGAAATACTTTAGAACCAGCACTGAGGTATGAAATAATGAAACTAGGCATTAGAAATGTGATTGAGGCTGGACGTAAAGCGGATCAGCTTGCTGTTGCGTATGAGATGAGCAAAGGTGCTCATAGAGGTAAATTTAACCAGAGCTGGGTTAAGAAGTACACCAACTCTTGGGGTGGTAAACAAGGTACAGCTAACCAAAACAGTTTCAAGAATTCAAATAATTTTCTGAAATCTAATGTTAGACATGTTCAAAGTCAGGCTGTAGAGTCACCTTTGTTTAGGAGTGATAAGGTCAGTAATGCCTCACATCAAAATAAGTCAGGAGTCAAATGTTATAAGTGTGGTGATTTTGGACACTTAAGTATAAGTTGTAGGAAAAATCAGGTGCAACCCAAGTGTCTGCATTGTGGTAAAGTAGGTCACAGGAAGTATCAATGTTATAGTTTGAAGAATTCCAAGGAAGCTGGATTGACTGTAACTGGGAAGGAACATGTAGAACGATTGTTAGCAAATGTATGTACAGGATCCAAGGTGTTACCTGCAGTAGAGTTTAAGCCATTTATCACCAAAGGTCAGATGAAGGTGGGTGAGGGACAAGGAAAGGAGATAGTGATACTGAGAGACACAGGAGCTAACCTGAGTCTTGTACGTAAAGGTATTGCAGAGTGGAGTGATGAGTCCTTTACTGGTGAAAATGTTGTTGTTAGGGGTGTGAGTTCTTCAGAGCTTGAAGTACCAGTACATTGTATGCGGCTTGAGAGTGGATTTGTCAAAGGAAATGTGAAAGTTGGAGTAAGTGAAGGATTGCCTGTGTCAGGAGTGGACATGCTATTAGGGAATGATTTGGCAGGCAATAAAGTTGTCCCTGAGCCTGAAATTGTGGAGAATCCTGAGGTTGACCAGGAAAGTGAAACCGTAGACCCAGAAGTATGTGAGGATGGTGAGAGACTTGAGGAGAGTATGATTTATCCAGCATGTGTAATGACAAGGGCTAGTGCTAAAAGAGCGGAGGAAGATGAGGAGTGTGAGTTAGACCTAAGCTCATCCTGGCTTTGTGAACCTGGAGATGAAGCAGAGAAGGTGGAAGGGAAGGAAGCAGAGACTTTGCCAGACTTTGTTGTGAAAAAGGAGGACTTAATTGCTGCACAAAGGAATGATGAAAGTCTGAAGGCGTTGTGGAGTGAGGCTGAGAGAGGAATTCTTGATGGAGATGTGGGATATTATGTGCAAGACCAAATTTTAATGAGAAAATGGAGACCTGCTGATAGCCCAGTATCTGATCATTGGATGATGAAGACCCAAATTGTAGTCCCTAAGATGTACAGAAGTAAGATTTTGGAGTTGCCTCATGAAAGTAGTTGGTCAGGACATTTTGGTGTAAGAAAGACTTTGAGTAGAGTGACAGCACATTTTTATTGGCCAGGTGTAAAGATGAGTGTAACTAAGCATTGTAAGACTTGTCATACATGTCAGGTTGTTGGTAAACCTAATCAGAATATTGTAAAGGCACCATTGCACCCTATTCCTGTTGTAGATGAACCATTCAGCAGGATATGTATTGATGTTGTAGGTCCTCTACCTCGTTCTAAGCGAGGCAATCAATATTTGCTAACTGTTATGTGTATGTCAACAAGGTTTCCAGAGGCAATTCCTTTGAGAAGTATCCACGCTAAAGTGATTGTGAGGGAGTTGGTGAAATTTTTCTCATGGGTTGGACTCCCGAGAGTAATTCAGTCAGATCAGGGCAGTAATTTCACTTCAAGGTTGTTTCGTCAGGTGTTGAAAGAGTTGAGGATTAAGCAGCAGTTATCGAGTGCCTACCACCCGCAGTCGCAGGGATGTGTGGAAAGGTTTCACCAAACTCTAAAGAAGACTTTAAAAATATACTGTACTGAAATGGATAAGGATTGGGATGAGGCAGTGCCACTAGCATTGTTTGCCATAAGAGATGCTGTACAGGAGTCCACTGGCTTCAGTCCATTTGAACTTGTGTATGGACATGAGGTCAGGGGACCTCTGCGTATGTTGAAGGAGAAGTGGTTGGGAAATCATGATGTGCCAAATATGCTGGATTATGTTGCTATGTTTAAGGAGAGATTGTTGAGAGCTAGAGAGATTGCCTGTGAGAATTTAAAGGAGTCACAGACTAATATGAAGACCTGGTATGATAAGAAGGCACGAGATAGAAGTTTTCAGCCTGGTGATAAGGTGCTGGTGTTGTTTCCATTGCAGGATAATCCTTTGAAAGCAAAATATTGTGGGCCTTGGGCCATTAAGGAGAAAGTCAGTGATGTAAATTACATAGTCAGAACCCCAGGGAGACGGAAGGGAACTCAATTGTGTCATGTAAATATGATCAAGCCATACTATGGTAGGGAAGAAGTATTGGATGCAAATGATGAAATAAATTGTGGTAATGTTGTGAAGGTGGAGAAGAGTGTTGGTGGAGATGATGACTTGATGAATTGTGAAGGTCAGAGTTTGGAAAATTCAGTCATATTAAATAATTTGGATGAGAAGTTCAAGCATTTAGATAAGGATAAGAAAGGAGAGGTAGAAAGAATTGTTAACAAGTTTAGATCTTTGTTTCCTGATGCTCCTAGAAGAACCCATGTTATTGTGCATGATGTGGAAGTAGAGGATGTAAGGCCAATTAAGCAACATGCATACAGAGTGACTCCACAAAAGAGAGAAATTATGAGGAAGGAAGTAGAGTACATGTTGAAAAATGATTTAATTGAGCCAAGTAATAGTCCATGGAGTTCACCCTGTGTACTACTTGTACCTAAGGCTGGAGGGAATAGTTACAGATTTTGTACTGACTTTAGAAAAGTGAATACTGTAACTAAGACTGACTCATACCCTGTTCCCAGGATTGATGACTGTATTGATCAGTTAGGAAATGCTAAGTATGTGACAAAGTTAGATTTGCTTAAGGGTTTTTGGCAAGTTGGATTAACTGAAAGGGCTAAGGAATTGTCAGCATTTGTTACCATGGATGGGTTGTATCAGTATAAAGTTTTGCCATTTGGAATGAAGAACAGTAGCAGTTGTTTTCAGAGATTGGTTAATGCAGTGTTGAGTGGAGTGAAGTGTTGTACTGTATACATTGATGATATAGTACTGTATTCTGATACATGGGAGGAACATTTGAAGTTGTTGGATGAAGTATTTAGAAAGTTAGATGATGCAAATCTCACAGTGAATTTAGCAAAGAGTGATTTTGTGAAGGCTTATGTGGACTATTTAGGATTCAAAGTAGGACAAGGACAAGTGAGGCCATTGGATGCTAAGGTGAGAGATATTGTGAACTTTCCTTCTCCAACAAATAGGAAAGAATTGTTGAGGTTTTTGGGAATGAGTGGGTATTACAGAAGATTTTGTAAGAACTTTTCAGCCGTTGCATTGCCACTGACCAGGTTGTTGTCAAAGAAGGTAAAATTTATGTGGAGTGAGCACTGTGTGGAGGCTTTTAAGAAAATTAAGGATATGCTAGTAAATGCACCCATATTGGTCACTCCTGATTATGATAAGCCATTTAAATTGTATGTGGATGCCAGTGGTGAGGGAATTGGAGGAGTATTAATGCAGGAAGTGGAGCAGGTTGATCATCCTATTGGGTATTTTTCTAAGAAGTTGTTACCATATCAGATGAATTACAGTACTGTGGAGAAGGAGGCTTTGGCATTGATTATGTGTTTGAATCATTTTGAAGTGTATGTGAAGGGTACCATGAGGCCCGTGCAAATTTTCACTGATCATAATCCTCTTGTATTTGTAAATAGGATGAAGAACTCTAACCAGAGGTTAATGAGATGGTGTCTGCTGTTGCAAGAATATAATTTGGTTGTGACTCATGTAAAGGGAAGAGAGAATGTGATAGCAGACGCTCTCTCTCGCGTTCCTGAGAGATGTGAATCCTCTTAAAGGGAGAATTCACATCTTTACTGGAAGGGGGGTGTTACGAGGAGTTATCCCATTTTTTTCATACAGTACGTTTTCTT
>JAGKTI010029230.1:0-12716 GCA_018397915.1 Birgus latro | reverse complement strand
AAGTTCATGGTAATATAGTAAATAGGTAAACTACCCATTAAACATCCGTTGTTACCTGTTGAGCTGATCAGCAAGTTTCCCCTAGATTACATTAACAGTTATATGGAAAAGCTTGTGATAATTTTTTAACATATTACCATCATGTAATGAGGATTAGCCTATTGTATAGTGATGTTTATTCATCTGTCTTAGTGATTCTTGAACTTTATTGGCCCCAATACACCAAGTTCAGTTCCAAGCCACCCCTCTTAATACTATTACTCCTTTCACATTCAGTTTCCTCTTAAAAGAGACAACCAGTGATTTGCAGTTACCATACTCTTTTTTAAGAATGCCTTCTTGGATACCCCCAAGAACCCATTTCAGTACCCTGCTACGTTAAGAATGGTTGATCTATCCCCAGTTATGAGATCATTGTCTAAATTAGTACTAAGAAAACAAAACTGGAAGGCCTTTGTACCTACAGTGATCCCTTGGTTATAGCAGTTTTTATCACTGCAAGTGAAAGTATGAGCTCCTTCTGTTTTTGCACATTTTTCAGTTAAAAACATTTACTGCGCACCTGAGCTGGGTTCTACTGACAATGATGGTGCAGTATGTGTGGATTCTGATGACTTTGAGGGATTCATACCAGAGACCCAACTCAGGGGGTTAATTTTAGGTGGTGTAGACCACTGTCTCTCCACCTCCTCCTAGCCTCAGAACCCCTTACATGAAACATCTCATGTCACTCTGTGGTATGTGTTTTTTTGTCATTGTGACTTTTTCATCACTTTCTATGAATCTAACTATGTCTGTGTGTATTTCTGATACTTGCCATAGCAGTATGTATGTATTTAGTGGGTATAAATTGCTATTAATTGGAAGATTTGGGTTTATGAATGTGCCAGGTATTAATTAGGATAAATCCCAAAAGTTCAGTGCGTACGTTATTGCACAGTCACGCACTAGGCTCAGTACCAATAATGCATAATAACCAAGGGATCTCACACTTTATCATTCTACAGACAACTGTCAGCTGTGCAAAATTCTTAACATTATCACTAAATTATAAACCTCAACCTCCAAGACCCACATGGCCAATTACCAACAACACCCAAAACATCCCTTTGTACAAGGAACAAGCAACCATACCCATGGACCACTACGGAAACATGTCACCAAATACTGATACGCACTGAGTCAGAAAAACCGTCCTCTCAGCATAGGGAGTCCTTTCCACTTGATCATAATACTACCCCTTTCACTCCAGAACAGACACATGCTGGTAAAATTATCAAGAAAACAAAGAACTTGACAAGCATATAGCTGGATGACAGCAATTTGCACCATAAACGTTGAGGACTACAACACATCCAGGTTTCTCACAAACATCAGTAACTACTCATGCACATACTGTTGCATTCTCAGTATTCGTCAGTATGGAACACTGATCAGTATACAGTACTTACCCTGGCAACAGCTGATGAGTGTGTTGGAGAGCGCCCAAGATCAAGGAGGGATTTTGTGTCGCTGGGGACACTGGCCACAATTGACGAGTCATGCAGCCATGCTAGCTGGGTATCAAGAGCGGCACAGACTTCTGTCTTGATGAGCAAAAGTTTGCTGAGTAGGAACAAGGAGAGATATGTTAGGGGGAAATTGCTGAGGAGGTGCAAGGCCACTTTCATGCAAATGATCTTTGACCTGCTTACCAAGCCTTGAAGAAGCTCCACTCCAGACCTGCCTCTCAGGCTAACCCAGTGTGGATGGCAGATGGATGTCCTAGGTCAGGGATGAATGAGTTTAGGACTCACTGGACTGACTACATTGAGCAGCTGTATGTAGCTGAACCTCTCATCAGAGAGCTTCCATCATCTGTAGTGTACAGCCAATGACTGCTTTCCCATTGACTGATACCCTGCCTATCTAGAGGAAATCAAGAAGGCAGTGGACAAGTTGAAAAGTGGTAGAGCAGCTGGTGCTTGTGACATCCCACTAGAAGTGATCAAAGCTGAAGATAAAGCCATGATCAGATGTTGTCTGGCAGATGAGTATCATTCCTCCTGACTGGACAAGAGGTTTGGTCACCCTTCTTTGTAGCAATTACTGTGGTATTACATTGCTCAATGCAAGTTGCATACGCACTTTCTCTTGATGCATATCAGGGACCCCCCCCCCCCTTCTTTTTTTATAATGCGAGGAAGAAGGAACCAAAGGCTAGGAGACTGCAAATATAGTTCCTTCCAAGAAAAACAAAAACAAAAGAGCCAAGTTCTAGATCCGTTCATTTCGAGATGCCTGGACACATTGCGTTTGAAAGACAGGAGATCATAGGAAGTAGGAAATACAGACAGAGGGAGACAGTTCCAGAGCTGACCTGTTACATTAGTGAAGGACTGGGAGTAATGGTTAACTCTTGCATTAGAGAGTTGGACAGAAAAGGGATGAGAGTTTGTTGCTAGATGGGTGCTACATGCCCGTTGTAGAGGTGGAGGGATGCAGACAGAGAGTTCAGAGGAGCAGTGACCATGTAAGCAGCATTTAGAAAAGAGATAAAGATGCAACAGTGCAGCAAAGAGACAGAGGTTGAAGGGAGCCAGTAAGAGGAGGAGAGTTATGAGACAAAATGCCTTTGACTCCACCCTGTTGAGAGGTGCTGTATGTGGGGAGCCTCCCCATACATGAGAGTGGTACTCTACATGGACGAATAAAATCTGTGTATAAAATCATCAACTGTGCAGGGGTATAGAAGGTATGGAGTCGGCTTAGCACACCTGGTCCCTTGAAAGCAGATTGTACGAGAAATGTAACATGATCTTTCCAAGTTAAATCCCTAGTGAATGAAACCCCAAGCATGTTCAAGGATAATGCGGGATTGAGCTGGATGTTATTAAACATTAGTGGGTACCACTGTGGAAGATTTTGTCGGTTCGATAAGTGTAAAAACTGAGTCTTTCATTCATTAAAAACAACAAAATTATTTTTATCCCAGTCAGAGATACGAGCCAAGTCAGACATTAGGTGTGCCATAGCCTCATCCCTCATTTGTTTAAGTAACTGCTGAGATGGACGTTGCGGGAACCGAATGGAAAGGTGTAGAGTGGAATCATCAGTGTACGTGTCGATAGGGTTAGATGTACAGCTTAGAAGACCATTAATGAATAAAAGGAAGAAAGTTGGTGATAGGACAGAGCCCTGAGGAACACCACTGTTGATAGATGTAGGAGAAGAATGATGGCTGTCAACAGCAGCGGCTATAGAACGACCAGAAAGGAAACTGTAGATGAAGGCAATGATTGAAGGATAGAAACCGTAAGAGGGCAGTTTGGAAATTAAAGATTTATGCCAGACTCGATTGAAAGCCTTTGAGATATCAAGTGCAATGGCAAAGCTTTCGCCAAAGTCCGGAAAGGAGGATGACCAGGAGTCTGAAAGGTAGGTGAGAAGATTGCCAGTTGAGCGTCCCTAACGGAACCCATACTGACGATCAGAGAGAAGGTTGCGATAGGAAAGATGCTATAAAATTTTTCTGTTCAGAATTGACTTGAAAACTCTTGAGACACAGGATGTTAAAGCAATTGGACGATAGAGGGTTGGGAATGGTCACCCTTCTTTGGGACTGGCTGAATGAGAGCAAACTTCCAGCAAGAAGGAAAGGTATAAGTTGACAGACAAAGGCGAAAGAGTTTACTTAGGCAGGGTGTAAGCACAGAAGCACAGTTCTTGAGGACAACAGGAGTGACTCCATCAGGCCCGTATGCCTTGTTAATATTGAGGCCAGTGATGGCGGAAAATACATCAGCTGAAGAAATTTTAATGTCAGAGGGGGGAAATGATGGAGGAACAGCACTGGAATCATGTAAGGTAGAATTGGAGGAGAAAATCTGAGATCTGCTTTATCAGTTGAAGAAATAGCTACAGAGCCATCAGAGTAGAAAAGAAGAGGGAAGGATGATGAGGTAAAGTTGTTAGAAAGGTTTTTGGCAAGGCGCCAGAAGGAGCGGGAAGAATTTGAGTTGGAGAGTTTAGAGCATTTAGTATGGATGAAATTATTTTTAGCAGAGCGAAGAACAGACTTAGCACGATTCCGGGCAGAAATATAAAAAAGATGTGATTCATGGGTGGGTTGGCTCTGGTACCTTTTATAGGCCCTCTTCTTGTTGCGGACAACATTAGAACAAGTGTGATTAAACCAAGGCTTTTTTTTGCATTAGTCAAGGATATGAGAAAGGAATGTATGCTTCCTTGCCCGAGAGAATAATCTCCGTAATGCGCAAGGGACACTCAGATGGCTCCCGGCCATGAAAGCAATAATAATTCCAGGGGAAATAAAAGAAGTACTGCCTGAGGGCCTCCCAATCTGCAGCTCCAAAGTGCCTCAGGTGGCATTTCTTTGGAGGGTCCACAGGCCGTACTGGGGCGATAGGACAGGTTAAGGTAATAAGGTTGTGATCGGAGGTGCCCAACGGAGAGAAAAGATTAACAGTGTAAGCAGAAGGATTAGTTGTTAGGAAGAGGTCATGTATGTTGGAGCTCTCTCCATGGCAGTCAGGGATATGGGTAGGGTGCTGTACAAGCTGCTCTAGGTCATTAAGGATAGAAAAGATATTGGCTTGTTCACCAGGTGGATCAGTGAAAGGAGATGGTGAACATTGAAATCTCCTAGAATGGAGATTTCAGAGAAAAGAGAACTGGATAGAATGTGTTCCATTGTAGAAGTAAGATCGTTGAAGAGGAGATGGTGAACATTGAAATCTCCTAGAATGGAGATTTCAGAGAAAAGAGAACTGGATAGAATGTGTTCCATTGTAGAAGTAAGATCGTTGAAGAATTTTTTATAGTCTTTAGAATTAGGGGATAAGTTAAAAAGTGCAGATATATTTAGTTAGAGAATGACAGGAGAGCCGAATCCAGAGAGTAGAGAATTCAGAAGAATCAAGTTGTGGAACACGAGAGCAAGATAAGTCATTGCGTACATATACACAACAGCCACCTTTGGCCTTGAAATGAGTATAGAAAGGTAGGAGGATACAGAAAAAGGTTTGTTTTCAGTTGCCTTAGACAGCTGAGTCTAAGTTAAAAAGAGGAGGTGAGGTTTAGAGGAGGAGAGGTGGTGTTCAACAGAGAGAAAGTTAGAGGAAAGGCCACGAATGTTGCAGAAATGAAGGAAATGAAGAAGTGAGTCTGATAATGGTTCCAAGCAGCTTGTTGAGCCGTCACCACGAGAGGGACGGATGGTGGGGGCATTTATGGTCACCTGCCTCCGAGGACTCCGAGGCATAGTTAATGTGCACCATATTCCTTTTTTAATTTTGAAAATGATGTATTTAGCTAATTGTATTTACCTAATTGTGATATACAGGAAATGAGCTATGCTCATGGGGTCCCGTTTCTTTTTCTCAGTAAGTCAAATTTTGCTTTAAACTCGTTTAAGTTTTTAGACTGGACGATCTCTTTGTCCAGTCTATTCCACAGGTCTATACATCTATACGGAAAACAATATTTCTTGATGTCTTTCAAGCAGCGTGGCTTCTTCAGTTTCAGTCCGTGTCCTGTTGTTGCTCTCTTATCCCTTACAAACAGATTTTCTCTGCCATTTTATCTACTCCCATCATGGTCCTGAACACTGCAATCACGTCACCCGTCTCTCTCCTTTCCTCTAAGGAAGGCAAACCCAGCCTTTCTAGCCTCTCACTGTATGACAGATCTGCCAGACTGGGGACCATCTTGGTTGCTGTTCTTTGTATTCACTCAATTTATATCTTTCTTTTTGTGTGGGTGACCACACTACTGCTGCATATTCTACCCTGGGGCAGATCATGGCCACTATCAATTTTTTCATCATCTCTTCATTCATGTAATGAAATGCCACTTTTATATTGGTCAAGAGTTTATATGTCTCTCTAACTATCTTGTTAATGTGTTTTTCAGGTGACAAACTTTCCTGGACCAGCACTCCTAAATCTTTCTCTTCTCTCACTTTTGTGATTGGTTCATTACCCATCATATAATTCAGTGATGGTCTCTTGGTGCTTTTACCCATTTCCAATATTTTACATTTTTTTTGCATTGAATTTCATTTCCCACGTCCGGCTCCAGTCATGTATCCTATCCAGATCCTCCTGCAGCATTTTACAGTCCCCTTCAACCTTTACCTTCCTCAAGATCTTTGGATCATCAGCAAGCAGACTTGCCTAGCTGTTCACTCCATTTACCATATCATTTACGTAAATCAGGAACATTACTGGTGCCAACACCGAGCCCTGTGGGACACCACTTGTTACTTCTCTCCATCCAGACATCCTGTCCTTTATTACTGTCCTCATTTGTCTGTCTCTCAAAAAGTCTCTTATCCATTCCAGGAGGTTACCCTTCAGTCCTCCTATATGCTCTAATTTCCACATTAGTCTCTTATGGAGTACCTGTCAAGGCCTTCTTCAAATCTAAATACACACAATCCACCCAACCGTCTCTCTCCTGTAGAACATCAATCACTCTTGAGTAAAAGCTCAACAAGTTGGAAACACATGACCTCCCACTTCTGAATCCAAATTGACTTTCAGTCAAAATATTCATCTCTTCCAGATATTTTATCCACCTATCTTTCAGAATCTTCTCGCACAGTTTTGCAACCATGCTTGTTAGGGACTCTGGTCAATAGTTCAGGGGTTCTTCCTTGTTTCCTCCCTTGTGAATTGGTACCATTTGCTCTCTTCCATTCCTGAGGCACTTTCCCTTCTTCCAGCGAACACACAATTAAACTGTGAATCTTATCTGCCAGTTGTTCTCTGCATTCCTTCAGTACCCAATTTGAAATTCCATCAAGTCCTGGGGCTTTCCTTACATCTTGAGTTTCCAGTAATTTGTACACTTCCTGTGCTTCCAGTTTTATATCTTATATCACTACATTCCTAGTCACTCCACAAACTCCCCTTCATTAGTAAAAACCGATTGGAAATGTTTGTTCATTATTTCAACTTGCATTGCCGCATCTTTAAAGACCTCTCCTTCTACTTTCAGTTTGGTGATTCCTTCCTTTTGCTTCAATATGCCATTAACAAATCTATAAAACAATTTGGGTTCATCCTTACATTTGTCGATTACACCTTTTTCAAAGTTGCTTTCTTCCTCTCTACGAGTTCTTATATATTCATTTCTAGTTCTTTTATATTCCTCCTTTGTTCTGTTATTACCTCTCTTTCTCCATTTGTTCCACGCCATGTCCCTCTCTTTTTTCGCTATCATACACCTTCTATTAAACCACTCCTTTTTCCTGTTTTCTTTCCCACTTACTCTTGGAACATATTTTTCCACTCCTGTAATATAGAGGTCTAGAAAGATATCCCACTTCCTCTGAATCTCTCCTGTTTCTCTGAATTTTCTCCAATCTGCATTTTCAAAAATTTTTCTCAATTCTGTAAAGTTTGCTTTCCCAGAGTTGTATCTTCCCTGCCTATAAAGCTCGTCTCTTGGCACCACGTTCCCTATTATCATTTGGAACTCAATGACGACGTGATCACTTTTTCCTACAGGACACAGATATTTAAAGGATTCAATTACGTCAGGTTCTTTGGTTAGCAGTAAATCTAATCTTGCTGGTGTGTCATCACCTCGGAATCGTGTCTCTTCCTTGACCCACTGCGTCATTACATTATTCATTACAATGTTTAACAATGTAGTGCCCCACGAATCTTTGCTGCCTCCTGAGTCCCATTCCTCCCAGTTCATCTCTTTACAATTAAAATCACCCATTAGAATTATATTGTTGCTTTTCTCAATCACTTTCTGTAGATAACGAACCATGTCTGACAACATCTCCTGGTATTCACCATCAATCCTTGCTCTTGTCTTAGGTGGAACATATACTACTGCTATATCTCTCTTACAGTTCTCTCCAGTTTTTAATTTCATGTTTATCACATCAGCCCTACCCTCTCCCATTTCCACAGAATCTATACTTAAGTTGTTTTTCACTGCTATCATCACTCCTCCTCCCATTTTATCTTTTATGTCTCTTCTCCATAATTTGTATTTGCCATCTCCCATTTGGATATCAATATTCTCCCTTAACTTAGTCTCTACAAAGCACATAACATCAGGTTCATGTACCCCTCAAGAAATCGTTGATTTCTAACATTGCTGATATTAATCCATCAGCGTTAGTGTACGCCACTTTCAAACTTTTTAAATTATTACTTATACCCTCTTCTCTCCTCCTCTCCGTCGGTACCACTTCCTCAATTTCTGGTCCATAACTCTCCAATAAAACACGGTCTTCTCCTCCTCCTTTCTCTGTTCATTTTTTGCCTTAGCTTCCTGTACTAACTCCTTTATTTTAGCTCTTTCTTCCTCATCACCATCTCTCCTTAGCCAAACATTTTCAGACCCCTCTTTGTCTGCTAATTTCCATGTCCTATTCATGATTTCATTTACTATTGCCTGGGATTGGAACTTCACCTTCAATGGCCTTGCCCCTCCTTCCTCATACTTACCTTAGCTAAACACTTCAGTCTCTTCTTGGGTTTCGTGGTTACCCTCCATGAGTACTGATAATATTTCTTTAACTTTACTCAATTCTTCTTTTTCTCTTTCTTTGCCATATGCTTTTCTTTTACTCCTAAAATTATTACACATTTTTTCTTATCTGCTACATCCCTGACTTTAGATTCTCTGCTTTTCAGTACCCTAACCACTTCCTTCTCCACCTTTTCCTTGCTTTGTTGTTCTATAATCTCTTTCAAATTTTCTTCCACCCCTTATGTTGCTCCTTGATTTCCTTAATATGTTCATCTTGCATCCGTGCATGTGTAGTGTGTACTGTGCATGTAGATTGGTGTTGACAGTTAGAGAAACTTGGATAGCATGCAGGCCTGCTGTCTGTGTTACTGAATCTCTGAGAAAGTTCTGCAAAGGGGGATGGTTAGGAACTAGTCCTGAGGGCCGATGAAACGGAGCTCCAGCTCTCCTTGTCATCAGCTTTCCATCCACCCTGGGAGTACTGCCCTTCTCGACTTGTGCTACAGTCTACTCCTCATTGCTAAAGCATTCTGGATTCATACCCAAGAATACAGTTCTCCATATCCTAGCTCTGTGAGTTTTTATGGAACACTGCTTTGAGTATCGAGAAGGTCAGCTTGCAGCTTATGTGGATCTCAAGAAGGCATTTGACTCAGTAATTGGGAGGTACTCTAAGAACTGCAACTACTTGCAGAGATAATCCACCTGTTTGCTGGCTTGTATTCAAACAGTCAGAGTGCTGTCAGGTGTAGACGGCCTGGGCAAGAAGAACGATATGGGTGCGCTTGGGGGTGAGCGATGGGTGTGGGGGCTGTGCAAGCGTTTCTGCACATCCTTGCAGGCGGGCGGACTCAGCTGGCTGTGGAAGAGTGCATGATTCAAACTTTTTGGACGAAATATCATTAAACCGGGGCTTTGCCATCATTAGGTGGGGTAGGGTGGTATTTCTGCCTCCGTCACTAATCCAGGGTATTGCATATAGGGGTATCATATATATCGGGGTTTGCCTGTATCTAGGGCTGATGGTGTTACTGTCATAGCAGAGGGAGAGTGGCCATGTGCAGTTTGCCACTTGGGTGTGGGAAGTACAATGCTTCCTCCAATTTTGCGAGAATATGGTCGACAAAAAACCTCGCAAAATCGAAATTCGCAAAGTTTAAACAATTAAATATATGCAATAAAGGTAAATTGGTTGACATCACCCCAAGGTAAGCACTTTTTCCCACTCTTTCTCTCGACTCTACCTCTTAATTTTATGATGATAAATGAAACAAACATGGACTGATGTATTGTACAGTAATATTATTATGAAAACATCATAGGTAAGAAACATTAAAAAAAAAAAAATGCATATTTACACTGATGTGAAGACTGGCGTGGCGTACGGGACTGGTGGCGGGGCAAGGCTTGGGTGCTACTACTGTGGTGTAAACAAACATGGCGGGGCGGCAGAACACCGAACTAGGAGGCACAGTACGCCCAGCGAACCACGACGTCACTACTCCGCGTGGCAAAGTAGTGCGGGAAGACGACTTTCCCACCACTCGACCTCGCAAAGTGTGTGATCGCTCGCAAAGTTCATAAATGTTAAAAAATAAATTACTTGGAACTACCTCGCAAAATTGGTGATTCGCAAAGTTAAAGTTCGCAAAGTTGAAGGATGTACTGTAACTCCATCTTGTGCAGTAAATGATAAATGGGTGCAATAGAGATGTAGTGGTATTAGGGGTAGACTGTGAGATAATAATGATTTTGTGTTTGCAGTGTGTTGGGGAGAGCATGTGAAGATCATCAGGTGGGATCTTGCTGGTGAGTCTCTTGATTGTGTGGAAGAGTTTTGTTATTTTGGGGGACATGTTACATGCTGGAGGTGGGGCTGGAGCTAGCTTTGTGGCTAGGGTAAGGAATGGTTGGAGGATGTTCAGGGAGCTGTTGCCTGCCTTGAAACTGAGAGTGCTCAAACATACAGTAATGCCATTGATTAGATGGATGTGTAGTGTGTCCTTGAATGTGAGGCCTGGAGGGAGCTAGGTTTATAATTGAAGACTTGAGAGGAAGGATGGGACTGGAGTGCATTGGTATTATGATGAGGAGGGGCCGATTATGATGGTTTGGTCATATAGAGAGCATGAAGGATGACAATTGGGTATGGAGGGTGAGAGGTGTAAACATCAGGTTGTAAGAGGCAGACCGAAGAAGACCTGTGACAAGGTCATAGAGTGTGACCTCAGGGATAAGGGACTGAATAGGGAGGCTGCCACAGATTGAGCAGTATTGAGGGACCAATGTCGACCCATGCATGTTGGAGCCTTTATAAACAATAATAATGTTACATAGTTGGATAACGTGGAGACCGTGCAACATATCAGGTAACTGGGGCAGTACACCTGTGTGGGATTAACACTGAATAAAGGGTAAATGTTTTCGAAACTCACTCAACTATCGGACACTGAATTTATAAGCTCATTGCTGAACTCAAGCAGTCCTTAGCACTTTTTATTTTGTAGGCATCTGTCACAAACGTATTTTTAATGTACGGTACTTAGTAAATAAGGTGTGAGGATCCACTTCATTCAAAGTAGTATTAGTCAAAGTTTGCCCTCCAGTGGTGTACTTTTTGGATGAGGGATCACCTCATTTGTTAAAAAAAAGAAAAAAAAAAAGAGCCTTTGGATTCGTTCAGTCACTTTGTGAAAGTGTTTAGACGTGTGTTTTCAAATATGAGATAGGTCCATCAGTAGACAAGAAAGGGACCCTCCCATGCTGCATTATGATGTGCCACATTTTTATAAGTGCCATAACCAGCAGGTTGGATTAGGTTAGGTTAGGTTAGGGAAAATTAGGTTGGATTTGAATTATTTTGGTTAGGTGAGGTTAAGGTTTGGATAAATTAGATAAGGTAAGGTTTGGATAAATTACAATAGGTTAGAATAAATTAGGTACAGTAAGGTTATGAAAATTTTGGTTAGGTACGGATAGGCAAGAATTAATGAGGTTGGGAGGGCACTCACCATCCACTCACTTGATGTAGTGCTGCTCTCGGATGTTTGCCCTTTCCTTTCTTTTTTCCTTCTCTCCATCCTTTCTCTTCTGTCTTTCTTTCCCTCATTCTTTCCTGTTCTTTCTGTGTATAGGTAACTCTGCACTGGGTGACAAGCCAAATGGTTTCCTGTACACCAGGAAACCATTTACTATGCTGTTTGGTAACCACATAACCAGGGTGTGGTGCCTGGTGGTTTAGTGGACGATTAGGCACTCTAATTGGATTGAGCTGGTGTAGGTTTATATCACAGGGGGTGGTTGATGTTTATTGCTCACGTAATGCCAGTCATGGATGAGTGAGGCTGGTCACTCTCATCTTAACCCTTTCGCGCACGCAACTGCAATTTGCGTTCCATGTGGTTGGGCATGTAGAAAACATGGAACGCAAATCGCGTGAAAAAGTGAAAAAAAAATCACCAAAAATTAAGTTTTGGGTCGATTTGCATCAAATTTGGGTGCGTTCTAGCGGGTGCGTTTCTCTCCTAAGGTAAGACCTTGGCAACTGCCACTGCAGTGGCTTATATGGGCCTATCTGTAGTGATAAACAGTGCTCCACAAGCAGCCAGGCAGCAGGGTCGTGCTGCATTGTGTTGTCCCTTTAAATCCGCCATTTTCCCCCTGCCATCCGAGGCTGAAGCCATTGTTGAAATATTGTGGTTGTACAGAGTTTTTGACTATACTGTGAAGTGATTGTGTCTGTTGAACGTAGATATATTGTTTGGAAAGCATTGGGGCCCGTTATCAGCCGTTAGGCCTAGAGGCAGGAGTCTGGTTTGTTATAGCGGGTTTTCCACTCTCACCCTGCCCTTAAATGATGTATTTTACCTTTATAGTGAAGCCATTACTTATATTTGTGAAACATATAGTGCCTGGATTAGTGAAATAACTGACCCACCAAAGCAGGCATTATGTTATGCCATAGAGATACATAGACATATGCATTAGTTGCTAAGGGAACAGCGGTCTCGTACACCATACAGTAAGGAAGGGAATAACAATGTGATAGTGTTTTATATTGCATATGGTTCAGTGTGAAATATACATATATAATAGTGCAGCGAGTGTTCACAGAGAAATATTGCATGCATTGACTGACAGCAGAAAGTTTATGCAATGATCAGAGACAAGAAAATATGCCACACAGCGACACATATATGACAATATATACGTATGTC
>JAGKTI010029229.1:0-12716 GCA_018397915.1 Birgus latro | reverse complement strand
AAAAAAAAAAAAAAAAAAAAAAAAAATTGTTATGCTGGACTCCAACGGTTGTTGTGAATGTTTTCAGAGGCATGTTTGCATCCATATATTCATCCAGGCATGTTTGCATGCATTTGTTCATCCATCCATCCATCCCACAATTCATTTTTGTCCCAACAGAAGCATAAGGTCCCGGGGCTGGACTACTCAGTTTTAAAATGACGACAAAGGTGACCAGTCCACTAGCTCTTGAGTGGCATAATGTGAGCAATAAACACCAACTGCACCTCATATGAAAACCCCCAGTGTTCCCATTCAGTACTGGATTGCCTTAATTCTGCAGATCACCAGCTGAATTGGTGTTAACGATCCTACACAGTAAAAGGTTTCATGGACCCCAGAAAACCATTTGGCATGCTATACATCACGTGAGTTAGGTACGCGGCCTCAGTAGTCACTAGCCTTTTCAAGTCTGCATTCCTGCTTATAAAGCGTATACTGCTACTGCTACTACTCCTATGACTACTACTACTACAATACTACTACTCCCACTACTACTGCTGCTACTGTCACAATTACTGTCATTAAGCTTTGCCATATACATGATGAAGCTTATTGTTTTGCTGTTGTTATTATTGTCCTTTGCACTTTACTTAGATCTTAATAATATTATACAGGAAGGTATTCTAGGGTAACCCAAGAACCTGTGCCAAACAGAAATGATCTTGACATACTTTTGATGGTCATATACTTCTTTATGGTGCAAAAATTGCATAACTGAAATTGAAATACCTCAAAAACTAATTGAGATACCGCTATTTGGTTGAAAATACTCTGATTAAAAAGTTTGCTGAGAATTTTGACTGAATATTTTGCCATTTAGCCTAGTGGAAAGTACCAAATTCAAATCTGCTCAGTGTTTTCTTTGTAACACGTTTTAGAGAAACCACAATAGCTACGAAACTGTAACTTTACAGAAATATAGCTGTGGTCCCCCTCATTACCTGGAAAGAATATGGTTACAATTGAGCATGCAGTTAACCAGTTATTGAGACATATATGAAATGCACCCATGCTTCATTTATTTCTTCTGCATCTTTGTCTTCCAATCTTGTTGACAGTAAACAAGAGCTACCTTAGGTTACTCTAAGTACATGTTCCGAATATGAATGACCTTCAACTATTTTTAAAAGTTACAGACTTGCGTCTGATGCTAAAATTTCATATCTTATGTACCATAAATGGTTATGACGAAGGTTACTTATTGTGGCTACACAGTAAGTAAATATATAAGTAGTTATTGTTGTTGTTGTTATTATTATTATTATTAATATTATTAAGCTTTGACATATACATACCGAAGCTTATTGTTTTGGTGTTATTATTATTGTCCTTTGCACTTTTCTAGATCTTGATGATATTATGCAGGAAGGTACCCAACAGTAATCCAAGTACTTGTGCACAAAAAAAAAAAGACCTTGACCTATTTTTGAAGGTCATATACTCATTTATGGTGCAAACATTGCAAATCTGAAACTGAAATTTCTCAAAAACAAATCGAGATACAGCGATGTGGTTGAAAACCCTATGACGAAAAAGGTTGCTGAGAAATTTGGCTGAATATTTTGCCATTAAGCCTAGTGGAAAGTACCACTACACGTAGTGTAGATGATACTCTACTTTTAGAGTACCTCTACCTGGAGTGGAAAGCCATAAGATTTCCTGTAAACTAGGAAATCATTTACAACGTGACAACAAGAGGGTTGGCGGAGGGTTAGTGCTCCTCCCCAGAAAACAACGAACTAAAATTACGAACTAGAAGCCTCGGACCAGGACTGACCAACAGGTGACGACTAAGGACCGAATAAAAGGCATGGTATGGAATGCGACATTGAATGTATGGGGTACGAATGATGAGGTGAAAGAGAGAGAGAGATTGTCCAGGTGCTTGACAATACAAAAGTGGATGTATGTGAAATAACTGAGACAAAATGGCAGGTGAGACTGTGTGAGAATGGGAGTATGGATGGGATAAAGCATGGGAGTAAGTGAGAATGACAGGGCAAGAGAAGGAGTTTGTATTGCAAGAGATGGAAAGAGAATACAAGAGAGTAAGGATCATCGGCTCAAAGATTGTGTGATTAAGACTGAAAGTTGGACTACAAATGTGGTCAATTGTGTGCGTGTGTATTTGCCAAAGCAATATCGTGCAAGTACTGTGAAAGAAGAGTTCTGGACAAATGTGGAAGCGTGCTTGGAAAAGTTTGAAATGAACGAGGGAGTGTTCTTGATTGGAGGTATGAATGGAAAAGTAGGGAATGTGAAGGTGGATGGAGTAGTTGGTAAGTTGAGTGTCCATGCAGAAGTAGATGAGAATGACAGTGCTCTAGTGGACGTTTGTGCAGGGAGGGGGTTGGTGATAGCTAATACCTTCTTTAGACACAAAATGATCCACAGGTATACGTTGCGAGTGATGAGAAGGGTGGGTGGTGAATTAAATGAACGGAAAGCAATGACTGATTATGTGTACGTGGATGATAGAATGTGAAGGCATGTAATGGATGCAAGAGCATACAGAGGTCGGGGGTGTGGGCAGATGGTGAAAGTCAAGGTTCAAATGTAATGGAGGAGTAGGAGAAGGGAAGGACAGGATGAAATAGTCCATGCGAGGAGGGTAGAAAGGTTGCAAGAGAGTGGAAAAATGGCGGACTATAAGAGAAAAGTGGAGGGGCGATTGGGTAAAAATGATTTAGAGCAGAGGAGGGACGTTGAAATTGTGTGCAAGATATTCACTGAAGAAATCTGAGCAGCATGTGAGGTGGTGTGTGAGGTGAAGAGAAGACAAAAGGGGGCCCAAGAAACGGCACGATGGAACGAAGAGGTGAGACAGGTTGTGGAGCAAAAGTAGAAAGCATATAGGGAGTGGATGATAAACATGGGTGTGGAGGAAGTTGAGAAATAGAGTTATATGTAGAGAGGAAGAGAGAGGTGAAACGATTAGTAAGAGAGAATAAGAGGAGAGTGGATGAGGAATTTGGAAAGAATTTGAGTGTAGAGTGGAGAGAATGTTAGAAAATGTTCTGACAAGAGATAAAGAAAATTTGACAGGATGATAAAGAAGTAACTCGGGGAGTGAAAGATAAAAATGGTAGATTGCTAGTGAAGGAGATAAAAAGTGAAAGGATGGAGAGAACACTTCAAGGAATTGTTGAACATGGAGAATGAAAGTAATGAGAATATAAGTGGCTGGGTAATGGCTGGGATAAGGAGGGAGGTGAGAAGAGAGGAAGAAATCAGTAGGATGGACGTAGTGGAAGCAGTGAAGAAAGTTAAAATAGGTAAAGCCATAGGAATTGATGGAGTGTGCGGTGAAAAGCTGAACCATGAGGGAGAGATAGTAGTAGAAGGGATATGGAAGATGTGAAGAATAGAGTCCTGGAGGATGGAAGTCAGATATAGTTATCCCCCTGTACAAATGAAAAAGGGAAAAAGAAGTGTGTGGTAATCATAGGGGCATTTGTCTTCTTAGTGCAATGGAAAAAAAATATGAGGTACGATATATACTGCCAGAGTTAAGGAAAGAATAAAGGAATTAGAAAGAGAAGAACAGGGAAATTTTTGGAAGGGAAGAGGTTATGTAGATCAGATATTCATTCTAAGGTATTTAGAGTAAAAGTGTTTAGAGAAGGAAAAGAAATTATATGCAGCCTTCACAGATTCAGATAAAGCTTAAGACACGATGGATAGACAAGGAATGTGGAATGTATTAAGAATATATGGAGTAAATGGGAAGTTGTTAAATGCCATGAAGAGTATGCATGAGGGACTTAAGGCTGCAGTGCATATGAACTAAATGAATTTTTCTATTTGAATGTTGGATTGAAACAGGAGTGTGTCATGTCCCCATGGTTGTTCAATCTGTGTATGGACGGGGTTGAAAAAGAGCTACAAGGTAGGACAATGGAAGTTTAAGTGACTCTAATGAGAAAGGGGTGTGTTTTGAAACTCCCTATACTATTGTTTGCAGATGTTATTGTATTGTTATGAGAAGACGAAGGGGAACTGTAAGGCTTTGTAAATGAGTTTGGGAGTGTGTGTAAGAAATGGACTCAAAAGGTGAATGTAGGGAAAACTGAATTTAAGGTCTTCGAGATAAATGAAGCCGCTGAATGTGCAGTGAGGCTGAATGAAAAGGAAATGGAAAATGTGAGTGCATTTACGTACTTGTGTAGAGTGATGAGCAAGGATCGAACTTTAGAGGGTGAAGTGCTTGAAAGATGCAACAGGAAAGAAAGGTTGTTGGATCCCTGAAAGCAGTGATAAGGAACAGGGAAGTGATAATGGAAGTAAAAAAGTTACTGCATGACAGTGTTGTGATACCAGCCCTAACTTATGGAAATGAAGCTTGGAACTTGTTGGAAGGACACAAGTCAAGAGTGAAAGCAGTGGAAATGAGTTATTTGAGAGAAGCAGGTGGCGTTACGTGGAGAGACAGACTGACATGAGGTAGTGAAGGAGCGTTGTGGTGTGGATGTGGGTGTGATAGAAAGTGTTCGGAGAAATATATTGAAAAGGTTTGGCCATGTGGAGAGGATGGAGAACGAGAGACTGACGAGGAGAGTGAATGTGAGTGAGGTGGAGGGGTGGAGAGGAAGGGGGAGGCCGAAGATGAGATGGAGGGATGGAGTGGTGAGGTATATGAGAGTGGGAGGTGTGAGCTGGGAGCAAGGCAATGAAATGGCGTTGGACAGGGCGACATGGAGGCTATTTGTTTGTGGCCACCCCTTACGCGATTTAGGTGTCTGGCAATAGATAGATAGATAGAAAGTACCGGATTCAAATCTGTTAGTGTTTTCTTCGTAACACGTTTTAGAGAAAACCACAAAAGCTGTGAAGCTGTAACTTTACTGAATTATAGCTGTGGTCCCTCTTATTATCTGAAAGGAATATGGTTGCTGTTAAGCATGAAGTTAGCCAGTTTCTGAGACAATATAAAATGTACCTATGCTTCATTTATTTCTTCCACACCTTTGCCTTAAGATCTTGTTGATATTACCCAAGAAGCTACCTTAGATTAATCTAAGTACATGTTCCAAATATGAATGACTTGAAGTACTTCTAAATGTCAAAGACTTGTTTATGATGCCAGAATTTCATACCTTATACGAGTATACCATAGATACTTAAGACGAAGCTTCCTTATTGTGATAACACAATAAGTAAACAGGTAGTTATTATTATTATTATTATTACTACTACTACTACTACTACTACTACTACTACTACTACTACTACTACTACTACTACTACTACTACTNTGTGTGTGTGTGTGTGTGCGATAACTTCGGAACCGCTCAAAACTTCGATTGCCTTGCAAATGTTCCAGTATGTAGTCGTCACCATATACTAGTGCACCTGGGCACTGATACTGAGATCCAACAAATACTTTTTGAGATACTGAGGAAATTCAAAATGGCTGCCTCGTGCCTGAAAGTGGTAAATCGGATAGCACTGTATCCGATTTTGACCAAACTCCGTGGAAATGTAGTGGGTCATGAATGAACATGATTTGCATAGTATGAATGACCTTGACCTTAATCTCAAGGCAAAAAAAAAAAAAAATCAGCAAAATTTTTGAGTCATACCAAAAGTCCTTCAATAGTAGGTCTACAGTGATAATTAAAGTATTTTCATCTGGAATGTGGAGTTCTTTGAATATTGATTTAGCAATTTCACAACTGTAGCTATTATCATTATTATTATTACCTTTATTATTACACAGAAGCATACAATAATAATAATAATAATAATAACAACAATAATAATAAAAATAACCAGAATTTTGAAACTGTTGAAGCAATATTAAAAAAACTCCACATTTCAGATAAAGTAGTTTTATTATCAATGTAGACCTAATATCAAGGGACTTTAGGTATGACTCAAAAGTGTTTATGGATTTTGACTCGAGGTCTTGACATCAAAGTCAAGTCATTCATACTATGCAAATCACGTTCACTCGTGACCCACTACATTCCCTCAGAGTTTGGCCAAAATCGGCCAAATACTTTCCGATTTACCACTTTCAGGCATGAGGCAGCCATTTTGATTTTCCTCAGTACTTCAAAAAATATTTGTTGGATCTCAGTATCAGTGCCCAGGTGCACTAGTATATGGTGACGACTACATACTAGAACATTTGCAAAGCAATCAATTCTGTAGTTTTTGCTCCGCAGGAGAGAAAATTTTGAAATTATAACATAGAGGGCACTAGTGTGCTGCTAATGCTAGGAAAACAAGTTGCACCCAATGAAGACTGCATCCAAGATATATGACTCCTGTAATTTCCAAATCTCATAATTATGTCCAAAGGTCTTGGAATGCCAGCCTTCTAGATCATCCAGCCCCTACCCCCCCCTGAAAAAAATAATATCCATAATATCAAGAAGAACTCCACAGAATGTGGAGTTCTTAATGATTAACCCGCCCCGTCCCGTCAACGTATGTTGCACGTCGCACCCTAACCTGTCTCTCACTCCTGATGTGCATCGTATGTTCTGCAATTGCAAGGTCCGTTGTTTCCACATTTTTCAAGTTTCGTGGGAGATTTTTGGTAGGTATATGTGGGAAACCTTCCTCTACCCCCAGCCAGGCATCAACGGTACACTACCTGACCCTGTGTATCCTCCTCCCTCGGGGGGTGCGCCATTTTCTCGCAACTCATCTGTTAGCAGTGGCCTGGCCAGTAAAGACATGTAGCACCACAGTCTCTCCGATGACGAAATTCAAGGAAAAATTGATTCCCAATGTGGGGGACAAAGATTACGTGGCACTAGAGTTAGTAATGAACAGACGTAATGAGGAGGTAACTTTGCCAAGGTAAGGGCAGTATGTTGATGTGTTTGGTGAGTGAACAATGCTTATATCACCTATATTATTGTGTGAAAACCAATATACTCTTGCACTACATATAAATTCTTACCAAATAAATAAACAATTACCAAGTCTGAAAGGTTTTGGTTAAGTTTGCTTCGCACAGGGAGCGTCTTTTATGAAGCGCGGCGTCGTAGAAAGCAGTAGCCAGGTTACGGGCCTCTCACCTGTTCAGTGCATTTTTTACTTCAGGTGAGCACCTTCTTGCTGAATTTTCGATGTTTCTTACCAAAAGCGGAGGTTTGAGAAAAAAAGACAAGTTGAAAATTTGCCGGATTCTGTGGGCGGGTTAGGTAAAAAGTTGCTGGGACAGGGTGGGTTAATAATGTTGAAAAAATGAAAGACTGACTAGGAGAGTGGTTGTGAGGTGGATAGGGGGAAAGGGAGATCTAGGATGAGATGGATTGATGAAGTGCAAAGGCATACGAGGTCTGTCAAAAAAGAAAGAAACCTTTCTAAACAGCTCACCAACTAGCAGTCGTATCGCGATCACGAAGAGATCGCTGTGTAGAAGCAACTTTGGCCTTTAGTCCAACACTAGCCGCATCACATCACGTCATTATTCATCCAGGTACTCGCGCTTCAGTGAATGTTCTAAAATCAACAGCAGCCAAATCCTCCATTTATTTTTTTAATCAGTTCAAAACTGTTTTATTTTTATTGTTCATACACAAACACTCGGACCGAGCACCCTCACTCAGTATTCTTTACAGCATTCAACAGCTTCACATTTACTCCATACGTATTTTCTATATTTCCAGTATTCCCTGTCTATCCACTCTGTCATATGCTTTCTCCAAATTAATGAATGTGGTATACAACTTCTTTCCCCTCTCTCGAAAAGTTTCCACTAAATACTTTGGATGAATATCTGATCTACATAAACTCCCCCCTTCCTGAAACTTCCCTTTTCTTCTTCAACTGGTTCCTCTTTTTTTTTTCCTTAACTCTATCAATAAGTATCCTACCAATACTTTTCTTATTACACTAAGAAGATAAATGCCCATATGATTACCACACACTTCTATTCTGCTTTTTCTTTGCACAGGGGAGTAATTATACTTGATTTTCAATCCTCCAAGACTCTACTTTCCTCCCAGGCCAATCTGCACAGCTTTCATATCCATTCTACTACTATTTCTCCCCAGTACTTCAGCATTTCACCACAGACTTATTAGCTGCTGAGGCTTTCTCCATTCTGACTTTCTTCATTGCTCCCAATACTTCTGTCAAATGATCTTTTCCTCCCTTCTTATCTCCCTCCTTCTCTCAGCCATTATCCGGCCACTAACAACACCGTTATTTTCTTTCTCTATGTTTAACAATTCTGTAAAGTGTTACCTCCCTCTGCTCACTTTTTCTCCTTTCTCCACCAACAGTCTGACATTTTTATTTTCACTTCCCGACTGCCTTCTGTATCGCCTCTGACTTACTCTTTTAACTTCCTTCCGGAACATTTCCTTAGATTCCCTCTACTTTACACTCAAATTCCACTCTCACAGAGTGTCAACATGGCTTTAGACAGAACAAATCAACAGAGTCAGCAGTATTGCAATTTGTAAGTAAAGTCTATAAGAATCTTGACAAAACGTATCAAGTAGCCGGTGTTTTCTTGGATTTATCAAGGGCGTTTGATTCTCTTAACCATAGAATAATGATTGACAAACTAAGCAATGTGGGGATAAGGGGAATACCACTTAAGTTATTTTCTGATTATATCACAAGTAGAGTACAGGCTGTCTAATGTAATAATGAGTATTCTTCCTTTGGAGACATAAAACAGGGGGTACCGCAAGGATCTGTTTTGGGCCCAATTCTTTTTTTAATTTATATTAATGACATCATTAACGCTAGTACCAGGTGTAGTTTTGTCATTTTTGCTGACGATAACCAGTCTTCTGTATGCAGAGGAAAACACACAACAATTACATCAAACAATACAACAGGATTTAGGGTGTGTGAAAGAGTGAATTAAGTGTAATAAACTAAAACTAAACATTCAGAAAACTAATTTGATATTTTTCCAAAACCGTTCCTACCATCGTGATTTTCCAACAATAAAATTAGATAATGGAGACGTACAGCAGGTGAAGCAATTAAAATTTTTAGGGGTAATTGTTGATGAACATCTTAACTGGAGACCTCACATAAGTAATGTTTGTATGAAATTATCTAAAACATGTGGACTCCTGTACAGAGTTAGAAATTTAATGACAAAGGAAGCATTGATATCTGTATACTACACCCTGTGTTACTCACATTTCATATATTGTTTCTGTATGGGCCTGCACTTGGCCCACACTTTTAAATGATGTATTTCTTACACAAAAAAGAATTATCAGAACAATTTGCTTTGCAGGAAAATTTGACCACACAGATAATTACTTTCATGATATGCATTTATTGAAATTTAACTCTATTCATAAATATTTCTTACTCTTAACTATGTTTAAATATCTTAACATTCAACAACAGTACGACAATATTTTCATGTACAGGGACTATGCATACAACACACGGGGAAACTTAGCTAATTTGTTATGTCCTCTAGCCCGTACTACTCTGTTTCAAAATAGTATACAATGTGCCGGGTCCAGCCTGTGGAACTCACTGCCAGATCATATCAAGACTATAGCTCAGCTAAGTACTCTCAAGAAACAAGTTAAATCCTTTTTGTTTTCATTCCAATAACACAGTACTCAATTTACTTGTCAGGAATATAAATAGGTGTACAAAATATACAAAAAAATTATGTGTGGATATGTGGAGATACATAATCATGCATATGAATGTTTATATGATTGTATATGTGAATTGCTGATATTGATATGTAAAATATATGCTTGTATGTGGGTGTATGTTTGCATATGTATATGGAAGTGTATGTTTTTGTATATGTGCTCGTATGCATGTTTGTGTGTGTGTGTGTGTGTGTGTGTATAGTTACATGTAAATATGAACATATATGTGCATATGCCAAGCTGTTGTATGTATGTTTGTGGGCATATATATGCTCATACGATGTTCGTATGATTTTGCTTATATTGATGTGTATATGTACTTTTATTATGTATGTGTGTATGTATCTGTGCATGCTTGCTTAAGTAAGTATGTGTGTATGTGAGTGTGTGACACTGTGCATTTCTGTGTGTAGAAACTTATCTTCTTTTTTATAAATTTATATTTGCCATACTGTACCGTTAGGCTGGATATGTTACAAATTTACATTATGTCTGCTAGGGAGTCATCTATGACTCGGCAGACTAAGCCATTATGTTTATATGTGTATGTATGTGCTTCATGTAAGATACGTAAATGGCAATCAATCAATCAATCAGTCAATCAATCTTCTTACTCTCTTTTACTCTTTGTTTCACCTTTCTCCTCTTCTCTACATAGAACTCGCTATTCTGTCTGTCATCTTCATCTATGCCTTTGTCTGCTATCCACTCACTATACGCTTTCTTCTTTTGTGCCACAACTTATCGCATCTTTTCATTCCACCATGGTGTGACCGCCTTTTGCCCTCTTCTCTTCACCCCACACACTGCCTCACATGCTGCATAGATTTATCAATGAATGCCTTGCATGCACCTTCCACCTCCCCCATTTGCTCCAAATTATATCTAACCAATCGCTGCACCACCTCACTCTTATGTTCTGCCTTTTTTTTTTTTTTTTTTCATTCTTCTGAAACTTTCTACCCTCTTTGTATGGACTGCTTTTTCCTGTGTTTCTCTCCTTCTATTCATCCACCACATTTTCACCTTGACTTTCACCACTACTAAGAGATGGTCATAGCCCACTTCCCCAATCTCTGTATGTTCTGGCATCCAGCACATATCCTCCTATTCTCTCATCTGCATACACACAAACAGTCACTGCCTTCCTTTCATCCAGCTCACCACCCACCCTTCACAACACTTGCCATGTATACCTGTGGATCAATTTGTGTCTAAAGAGGATAATGGCTATCATCAATCCCCTCCCCGCAAAAATGTCCTCCAGAGCATCGCCACTCCCATCCACTTCTGCAAGTACACCCCACTCAGCAACTACTCCATCCACCTTCACTTTCCCTACATTTCCATTCATATCCCCAATCAAAAATGCTCTCACTGTTCTCAGCTTTTCCATGCATGGTTCCACATTTGCCTGGAAGGCATCTTTCACTGTAATTGTATGGTCTTCTGTTGGCGCACATGCATACACAATCACCCACAATTGTATTCCTTCTTTCAATCTTACCCACACAATCCTCGACCCAAATGATACATACTTTCTTATATTCTGCTTCCATCTCTCGCACACAGCAATACATACACCCTCCTTTGTCCTCTCATTCTCACCTACTGTCGTTCAAATCAGATAGAAATTGTGGGAGTTATTTTGCTAACACTTACACAGATTGACAGACGAACACAAGTACCGATCGAAACATAAAATCTGCTCTCCCTCTGTCAGTGCGGATGCAGATATGTAAACTAGGAAAAATATGAAGGGATGAAGAAGGAAATGAAGGAAAGAACATGAAAAAAAAAATCTATCTATCTATCTATTACCAGACGCCTCAATCCCGAACGGGGTGGCCACAAACAAATCGCCTCCATGTCACTCTGTCCCCTGCCATTTCACTACCACGCTCCCAACTCACACCCCCCTCTCTCATATACCTCTCCACTCCATCCCTCCATCTCATCCTCGGCCTCCCCCTCCCTCTCGCCCCCTCCACCTCACTCACATACACTCTCCTCGTCAATCTTTCACTCTCCATCCTCTCCACATGCCCAAACCACCTTAACGTGTTTCTCCTAACGCTTCCCATCACGTCCTCAACCACACCACAACGCTCCTTCACTTCCTCATTTGTTAGTCTGTCTCTCCATGTGACTCCACATGCTCCTCTCAAATAACTCATTTCCACTGCTCTCACTCTTGACTTCTGTCCTTCCAACAGGGTCCAAGCTTCACTTCCATATGTCAGAGTTGGTATCACAATACTGTCATGTAACAACTTTTTCACTTCCATGCTCACCTCCCTGTTTCTTATCACTGCTTTCAACGAACCAGCAACCTTCCTTCCCTGCTGTACCCTTTCGAGCACTTCACCCTCCAGACTACCATCCTTACTCATCACACTGCCCAAGTACTTAAATTCACTCACATTCTCCATTTCCTTCCCATCCAATCTCACTGTACACTCACTGGCTTCACTTCTCTCGAAGACCATCACTTTACTCTTCCCCACATTCACCTTTAGATTCCGTTTCTTACACACTCTCCCAAACTCATCTACCAAGCCTTGCAGCTCCCCTTCGTCTTCACTCAACAACACAGTATCATCTGCAAACAACAGTACAGGTAGTTTCCAAACACTGCCCTCTCTCACTAGGGCCGCTCCAACATCCACTGCCCGACCTTGTATCTCTTTTATAACCCCATCCATATACAGATTGAACAACCATGGAGACATGACACATCCTTGTTTCAATCCAACCTTCAAATGGAAAGATTCACTCAGTTTGCCATCCACACGCACTGCAGCCTTAGCACCCTCATACATACTCTTCACTGCCTTCAACAACTTCCCATCCACTCCATATATTCTTAATACCTTCCACAAACCTTGTCTATCCACCCTGTCATATGCTTTCTCCAGATCCATGAAGGCTGCATACAACTTCTTGCCCTTCTCTAGAAACTTTTCCACTAAGGATCTAAGAATGAATATCTGGTCTACACAACCTCTTCCCTTCCTAAAACCTCCTTGTTCTTCTCCAACTAATTCCTCAGTAATTTCCCTAACT